>BQKZ01001037.1:94238-105436 GCA_036244855.1 Temnopleurus reevesii
TTGGCCCGTATTCTGATAGCGATGTTTAAGTTAACCCCGGTCTAAATCTCTGGTTTAAGTATGGGTAGCCAACAGTGCCAAAGCTTTATTTACAATGTATAGTTCTTATGTTATCTGCTCTCTTTTCCCATGCTCTAATAATGTAGAACTATTTAAGTTTTTATTCCGAGACAGCTTTTAATAATATGAGTGCCAAATGTGCTGGTAAATTAAAAACCAACTGTTATTGATTCAAGCCTCTTTTGGCTTTCCATCCTTAAACCACAGATTTAAACAATAGTTTAAGTTAAACCTGATATCAGAATACGGGCCCCTGTGTGTTGCATTGTTTAGGGAGTGTACATGTTTCAAGGGAACTGTACAAAAGCGAATCTGTGCAAAAACACGAAAGAAACAAGCCAACGAATGTTCATTGACGCGAAAAAACTTAAAATTAGTTAAATAGGATGTAAATTCTAAATTACAAAATTAACAAATGCATGGAGTATGTGATGAAAATTATCACTCTATAAAAAAAAACATATCCACCATTTCTCACAATTTCGCCATTAACCATTCTGTTTAAAACCTTCTTCTTTTCTTATTGAAAGAGACTACGTTTGAAAGAAGATGAGTACAGAATGTTACCTTATCAGCCATGTCAGCTAGATCCTTGTACCGCTCCAAATTTCTCTCATTATAATCGTAATTGTGTTTTTTTTAATATACCCTTCCCCCCCCCCCATTTTTATGTTTATCGCATAACTACTATATACTGTTTCTGTAGACTGTATTATTGGTGTTTGATTATTATAAACCAGTTCATGAAAGGAAATCATCGCTCCTTCTACACCGTAATCAACAATTTCATTATTTACATCCGCTGAATATCATATACCGCAAATACAATTCAGTTCCATGTTCCCAATATTACACTTGTGCAACGATATCACGGATCGACATTCATGGTACATGTTATATTTCACAGAGGTTTTTCGTAGACTTCATAGCTGTGCTCTCCATTTTGTTTCAGGTAAGGTTCAACGTAGAGGGCATGATCTCCTACAATGTAGTTAGCATAGCCGTCAGGTACGTCAGGTAGGGGTCCTCTTTCTCCCTTTTCATCAGGTAGGATTCTGTTAGATGATGCAGAAGACCAAACGCTGGCTCGGCTAAAGTAAAAATAAGAATGGAGATAACAATATCCAAACAGGATCATTAACCCTTAGGAAAAATAAAATGATGCAATGAAGAATTTATGTTTGTTTTAGGGAGCCTTTCAGAATAATGGTCTGTTGATAATCTGATATTTAAGTAAAAAGAAATAAACGCAATATTGAATCCAAATTTGCCTGCAGCTGATTTACAGTGCCACGATTGAAACAGGACAAGCTAGTTTTCTGAGAGACATACGATACAAGGTCACAAATGCATAGATGTTTAACTTATTAGGAACAGAATGGCAATATATTCTCTTCCATCGTTTTAGTGTTAAGGACTGATTTTATTCTACCTGTGCAGTGCGTTTGGTTACGGTTACGTAAACATATACTTTTTCAATATGCGCGTTACAAGAATAATATTCCATTTTTAATTCAACAATTTCTTAATCATAACTTATAATCTAAAGTATAAAGATCATACAATTCGTCTTACTGCTATTTCTTAGCCAAAATAGTTTACGGCTAGGTTATGATCGTAAAAAAAAAATGGCAATTAGCTTTAGATTTTTTTTTATTTTTTATAAATACCGATTGCATGTATGATTGGAATGTTAACTAGAACCTATGCGTGTATATTTTACGTGATTCTGCATTCATGACATAATGACACCCCATGAGTGAATAATTACTGACTAACGACAATTACTTGACCCTAACTTTTTAACAGCACCCCTTAGGTGTGTTTACAACGAGCACTGGTTGAACTACTTCAATGTCCACCAAACGTCTTTACTCTGTATTTCTTTGTTAACGGTGTTTCTTCATGAACGCTTGGCAAACATTGGTTACAAACGCCAAGGTGTGAATCAGATGTATAAATTAGATGTATAAAGTTTACTAAACATTTTGGTAACAACCTTACTCTTTCACGAAGGTGAAGAACATTGTCAGAGACATGAGAACGAGGATGAACAGGATTACAGCTGCAACAAGAAGACCAGTGATAAAGAAATCTCTTCTGCCGTTGTTGTCGTTTGGTGATGAGAAGCGACCTGTCGAGAAACCTGTATAGTGAGTAAGGTTTATATATTATATATATTTTGTAAGTTAGATATAAACATATAGCATTGAATTAGGGTGTTTCTTTATGAGCGCTCGATAGACCTGTCGATAAGGCTGTAAGAGTAAGTATTGAATTACCATGATAAGTTAGTTTATGTTGTATGTATAAAACGAATATAGTGTAACCACTCGAATCTAGTGTTACACATATTGACAAGTTATTACAAGCATTTGTATCAAGCAGGAGAAATACATACCAAGAAATGTATTAAAATGTTAATCGATGATCAATTATGAGAAACAGCAATTTAAGCTCAACTTATATTTTGAAAGAGGTCAATGCATTTTCTTAAATTGCATGCGTTATTTGTTTAAATCGTTTTTTTCTTCAAAATATAACACAATATATAAATAACATAATGAAATGAATGTCAATACACAAATACGGTGTTTACAATACACTCTTCACTAATTGAGAACCAAATATTATTGGGTTTTATCAATTGAACGATTTTTTGTGTGTGTTGGGTAGATAAATAATTTAAATAATTATTGATATTTACGCACTACCTGCTGCTATAACACGAATCGAGCCCACTACTTCCATCGGCTCTCGGTGGTCTAGTGGTAGGACTCCTGTCTAGTCATCAGGATATCGTGGGTTCGATTAATTATTGATATTTACGCACTACCTGCTGCTATAACACGAATCGAGCCCACTACTTCCATCGGCTTTCGGTGGTCTAGTGGTAAGACACCTGTCTAGTCATCAGGATATCGTGGGTTCGATTAATTATTGATATTTACGCACTAACTGCTGCTATAACACGAATCGAGCCCACCACTTCCATCGGCTCTCGGTGGTCTAAGACACCTGTCTAGTCATTAGGATATCGTGGGTTCGATTACTACCCGAGACTGTCCGTGAATTTCTTTTTACAGCTCCATGTAGGGATAAGGCAAGAATTATTTCAATTATTTGATGTTGTTGTTTGATTTACCTGCTGGGGGAGCAGATTTGCTGGAGCATCGAACGGTATTTCCACGCCACAAACCATCATCTTGACACTCCCAGACAAACCAATCAGATTCATCGTTACATGTGATGTTAACCTCGTCACCACTCTTATAGCGGGGCTTCACATTATCATTATCAAGCGATGATATAACAGGTATGATTGGTGGGTTACATTCTGTAAAACAAGATTCAAGATAATCTGAGACGGTTTCACATAAAGTAAACATGTGAAAAATGCGATTGCTAAATCACTTTCCCAGTTGGGAAATTATCATCTAAAAATACTCCTTTACATAACAAGTAAAATAGAAGAATTTATATTGGAACTAAAAATAGATACGTATTATATCAATTTCTGTAAATACATAACACACACATAAAGTTATAACATTAACATCTGAAAAAGAATACATTTTCTTTCTTCTTCCCAACCATTGTAAAAGGGAGATACACAATTTTGTACAACTAGTTGCCCTTATTACTATTATAAATGGCATCAATATGCTATCCAATATCTTCTCTTTTCTAACAGATCGGCGGAAAATATGCATTTCAAATGTTTCATGAAATATGAACTTTTAGTAATCCTTTAAGTTAACCGTTTTGATATAAGAAATATTTATTACACATCAATTTATTGTAACAAACAAACGTCATTACATGTGTTATATTCCTGAATTAAATCTGAAATACTGTGACTATACCTAGCACTTTATCGGGGCATACAATATTTTGCCCATTCCAAATTCCATCTGTGCAGGTCAGTACAAACGAATTACGTCCATCGTTACATGTCACATTGATGACGTCACCGTTCTTGTATGACAGACGAAGATTCTGAATGGTTGAATCTGAAGGAACCGCTGGGGCACTGCAATATGCAAGCGGCTCAGGACCTGAAAGTTAAAACATTATAGCCACATAAGATGGTATCGGCTTATTTTTGTTTTGCGCTATCGAAAACACAAATATTTGACTGAGCAGTGAAATTCGGAAACAGTAATTGAATATCAAAGTTTTATGAGAATCTACTTTCACAGAATGAGATTAGAAATATCTCGCTACATTCCTTGTTAAAGTCATAATTATCATTTGCAGGAAGCAGATGATAATGTAAATCGTAGCAAGCTCATTTAACAGATTCCTTACAAAGTGTAAATTATATGACAATAAATCAATTATATTTGGCATAAATTAGAATGTCCCTTTCGAACGATAACCTGCCTTATGTGTAGATAAGCGAGTATTTTTTTAAAACAAATTTTATTTTCATCTTGAAATGTATAAATCAAGAATGTTAATGTGTTCGATGGTCATCGATTTAAAGCCTAGAATTCATATGGGCTTTTCAGACTAATCTTTATCGAAATAACGTCAGAAGGCAGTGTTAAAAGGCACTGGGTGCACTGATTTTAGGATTAAGTGAATTCCAAATATTCTTACTTTCAGCTGGAGTTGGACATGTAACATCTTTACCGCTCCAAAAGCCGTTGTCATGGCACCTGAGAGTGAAATTAGCGTCACCGGTGTCACATATCACTGTCACTTTGTCACCAAAATAGTATATCTGACGACCATTCTCTATCGTTGCATGGTTGGGTATGTAAGGAGCATTGCAAATCGGATCCGGGACTATTGAAATACAAAAAAATAATGTTACCATAATTGTTCCCTAAATATATCACTATTGCATTGATGACCATTAGAATGTACATGATAGCATTGATGACTATTATGATATAATACGAGATAGTAGGAAATTATGAAAATACAATGTGAAATTTAAAATAGAATGATATTTTCTTCATGAGAGAGTCAAAAGGAGCCACAATGATATGTTTATTTTGAAATCTAATACAGCAACATAGATATGTAAAAGGCGGTATTGCTATCACGACATTTCATTCACTGTCATGCCGTTTAATGCAATCGTTTTGGGAAACTTATGTAAATGTGCAGGCAGAGTACAAGGGCATAATCTTTGTAGATATACGCTTGTTGCTATTTATCTATTTTCTTACAAAAAGTTATTGAATTCTAAAATCATTAATACACCTTCTTGTGTCAAATAATCTATAAATCATCTAATATGGCATACCTGTGTGATTACTACAGACTACTCCTGCATCGTCGGAGTGATCACAGTTGTGCACTTTGAAGCCTCTGTGGTTACAAGTCGACAACGTAGCATAATTATTATAGCAATTGACATCGTCGAGAAAGATATCACCAGATCCTTGACCAAAGTAAGCCCCAGTCTTCACAAACAAAGCTTTACCGAAACCCAGTTGAAAACAGGCTACGTTGGCATCATTTATATCCCAAGCATCATCACAAACTGTACCCCAGGTTTCTAAAGTTGTATTGTATAGTTCAACGCGTCCTTCAAATGGATTGCTCCCTCCAACCAGACGAATTAAATCGCGTCCTCTGAAGTAACCTGGTAGGGAGAAAAGAGGTGGACAAAGTAGAAAATGGACATTAGCAGAAATTGACAAGTTGAACGTAAGGGGCATGCGTTCTACAAGCTTCGCTTTTTCTACACCCCTTTTTTCTTGAACTGAATGAGCTTTGTATATTACGCATTATTAATCTATGTGCAACTGAAAACATGAAAATAATATCAGTTATGTAGCTAAATTATTATAATTTATTGTTCAAATTATGAAAGTATTACCGGAAAAGAAAAATAAATAAATCAAGAAAAATCAAATCAAATAAAAAAGCATCTAATAAAAACAAACCCAGGACCTATAGTTATCAAGATTGTGTGGGAATCAATTCATATCTATACCCCATGCCAGGTTTGATGATTCTGTTTTATCTAATATAATGTTTCAGAGCATTAAGGAAATGAATTATTGTTCAACGGTTGATACACAAATCCCAAATTTCCTCGTATACGGAACATTATAAAGAATGGTAATTCGACTACAATATTGGTGTTGTCAATGCCACATGTTTTTTTTTATTTTTTGTTTATTTACACATATTTATTCAGGATAATAAGATCAATTAAATTAGTTTAAATCATGATCCTAGGATTACAAACATAAACAGAATAGCAGGATCAGTGGCATATCGTGTTTTATAGTCTTTCTGACCATTTTGTCGGAGTGTATTGGGAATCAATTTACTTGTTCAATATTATTGATGAATAAAACCAACATTATAGATAGTCGATCAATAGAAGGTTAGGTGGTTTCATTTCAAATTTAAGTTAAATGTTATGTGAATTGATGACAAGGGTAACGCTATCTGGTCATTGACCCAATTTTCATTTCGTATTGAGTACGAAGCATTGAGAAAGCTATGCCCCAAACAAATTGTCATCGCTGTGTTTTATCTTCTGTCCAAAAATACCCTTTTGCATGTCTCATCTGAGAAAGTGCTTTCCCTGTGCCAAAAAAAATACTTGTTTCAATAGCTATTGTAATTAATGTCAGGTTGATTTGCAACTAGTGGAAAATTATCGAACTATTCCACAAAACTCAATTGTGCCTAAACATCGGACAAACAATTGCAAGTTCAATCAATAACCCCAAGCGTACTTTTGCTCATAATTGACCAATCTTGAAAGAGCCTTAAGCCTCCGCCACGACAACTTAATAAAATCATTTTCATATTAAACAAACAATGAAACAGCTTGCAACTTTGGAGTGTTACGCATATGATGGTCATTAGGAAAGTAATCTCATTTTGCTTTTATCTGGGGTAAAAATATTCTAAAACAACCGAAATTTATTTTTAAAAATAAATCACTTTAAGAAGAACAGATAGACATGAATACAAAGAAGATTACTTAAATGTGGAAGAGAGTATGGTTAAGGGTCTTAATACCAAAACAGGCGAGTAAATTCACTTAGGTTTGGATTGAAATACGAATGCAATGTTGCATTCATGGCAAGATAAAGCCCTAGCCATTTTATAACAAACATGATCGATAACAGTTTGTTTTAACTATATCCATGGTAACAATTTTGATGCCGTGGTGAAAATCTCGATTCTAGATATAAAACGAATTAGTTTAGTCGGGTGTGCTTGTCGGCGTTCATTGTTGACATAAAAATTAAAAAAAATGTAAAGTTCACTTAAATTAAACAAATTATTCAGTATGACATGGTCCAATCGTCAGCTGCTCTCCAATAATTGCAGCCGAAAAAAATGGCTCCAACTTCACCTCGTTGTCGATGTATTTGCTATAGTGCCGACTGCCAGAAATGTTTCTGTCATCCTTGACCTTGATCCATTCTCTGGCCTATACATCTGGTCCATGTCATGTTGCTTTGCAATCGTCCGTGAAAACAACGTACTAAAAGTTTATTTGGAAGATTTCTTTTGTAGCTTCTAGTTATTTCTGGTTATAGTTGAGAGGTGTTTGTACCTTAACTCTTTCCAGCAAAGTGTATATCTCTTGTTATTCTAAGGAGTTCACATGCTTCTGATGCACCTCTGTTGGTTTACAGCAGTTTCGGCAAAGGTACTAGGTATTATTTTTTTTTTGCGTTTTGATTGAAGTCGCATTTTCTGCTGTTTGCCTCATATCTACAGCACAGTAATCTCTGGAAAGGCATTTGGCAACACTTAACACACACTGGCCCTGTGAATACAACTGGATTCTTTTTTCTTAGTAGACTGCAGGTCAGATTCTTTTTAAATCAATGTCTACTCTATAGTTGACAGATGCAAAATAATTCTTAAAGGTTTTTATCCGAATATAGTTTATGTTTTATGAGTAATAGACTATAATTCCACGTTTGCCTATCCTGGCTGAAACCCAACCTGGATCAAAGGACTGGTGGGAAGGATGGAATGACGTCATGGAATCAGGGAGTAAATCCTAGGATCAGAAACACCATTCAAAGAGGACTTTCAGCGATGACACCTGTAATCTCATCGGAGAAAGGAAACAAATCCACTTATGACATCTAAGCCATGTGCGTCAGAATGTCAATGACGATGCCCCAGATGATTGCGTGCGAAAAGACAAAGGGGTGACGAGAGGTGATCAACGTGACAAATGACTTGGGTAAGATGCTTAAACCGATATACCAGTTTTGGGAGGATGGTGCTTCAGGTATTTAACTACTTTGTGAGCTGTAGTAAAAGTATTACAATAATTCAGTTTTGAAAGGGCAAATTAGAGCATGTTCAGAGTTTGTTTGATTAAAAGCGATCATGAAATGGCTTAATTATCGCAAAATGAAAATGATACTGCGATCTCCCTCCCTAGCAAAACATGCTTCACGTACAAAATGAATGCGAACTCACACACCATAGATAATACCACCGATCGCTCCGCCCATTCCGGGCCGACGCTCCCCCGTCCAAAAACATTTAGCTCACTTAAGGAATGGCATGTTCGACGTAAAATACTCCAGAATTCGTACAATGTTCTCTCCTTATTTCGTACACAGTTATATTTATGTATATAAAGCAACTTGCGAATACATCAGCTCGTTTCAGATCACTTTCTGCATCCCGAGCATTACGAACTTATACCTTTAAGCTCTTGCAGCTGACAAAGCAGTAACTTGAAATCTCATGAGGAACGTCTATTGCATATCAGGGAAAATAAGATTGTCTTCTTGCTTCGAGAAATGGCCCATCAATAAGAAAGATTCGAGGTACTCAATCAACTTTTTTCTCAATCACCTGCTAAACCAGATGTACATAACGAGACCTTTTAGATTTAAAATGATGACTTCACCCGATATCAAATTGGGGAAGCCGTCAAAAGGATAAACAGCTACAAGGCGCCACGTATAAATGCGATCTCAGCAGACATGGAATAGGCTTTTCGAGGGGAAAACTTGAAAACCTTGCGGATAATTTCAAAGCAGCACACAATAAATATGCTTCTCAATCACCTGCTAAAGCAGATGTACTTAACGAGACCTTGTGAATTTAAAATGACGACTTCACCCGATATTAAATTAGGGAAGCCGTCAAAGGGATCAACAACAAAAAGGCGTCATGGATGCGATCTCAGCAGAGATGCAATATGCTGTTGGATAGACCATTGTTCCATGACTATTTTACATTTGCAACAGTGCAGGGAATGATAGAAAGATGCCTCGTTACTGCGAAAATTGGGCTGTTTTCTGCATTCCAAAGAAAACAAATGCACTTAAATAATTATGATAATTGGAGAGGAGTTCCTCTTATTTCTACCCCTGACAATTGTAACGTAAGATGATACTTAACCGATTGGGAGAAGTGGCAACTTCGCCAACACCATGCTGTCTCCAGACCAAAGAGCTTACCTGTTTAGAGCAGAAGTTCACTCTCAGCCGTATCATTGAAAACAAATTAATCAATTGAGAATTAAGTCCCATCAGCAGTCAGTTTCATTGGGATTAATAAGACTTTTGACAGTCAACATAGACCATCACTCAGTCTCACCTGGTTTGTGGCATCCGACGAATGCTTGGTAATAGTAATTTCCTGAACCATACGTGCAGCTTCGGTGGTCCGCAATCCCGTAAGCGCAGTTGTACACGTTGATCATACTGTACGTTGTGTGGTATGTAAATACTTCCCATCAACTGAGCTCCCCGAATCCAATTTAACGACAGATGATCTCAGGCTTTAGACGATTAGCCCATTGAGACGCTGACCACCAATAATAGTAGTACAGACCACTCTTACTACACTGTCGTTAGTATGACCGCTACATAGCAGAGTTAGAATTAGTTTCGTAATCGAGTTGAAACATATTCTTCATTCATAATATGTCGCAGAGCCGGAAAAGGATAGACATCCTCCTCCTCCTTGTCTTCCTCTAAGTAGAAAACAGTGTCCGCTTAAACTATCTATAATGAAGATTTGGATGTCACTATAATTCGAATAATACATATTACAGCCAGTGTGTTGATAATATGATACATTGCAGGACACGACTACATAACCTGACTCACTAAAAATATAATGGCAATCTTATCAGATATTGCAATGTTTGGAAGGAAAAACATGCATTAAATAATATGTTTTACAACATGATATTGCATCACATGACTCGCTTACTAAGGCACTCAACAGATGTTGATTAGGGATGCCATATCAGGCAAAGTTTCGTTCGGCTTTATTGCGCAAGATACTCAGCATTCTTTTCCCCTCAAAACAGACTGATAATGATTTGATCATACCATGAATAAACAATGCCCCATTTTTTGTTGTAATTTGACAAAAAGCTCTCTGCAACTAAGTGTCAAGATGATATATGGACATTCCCTAGTCTTTTCGTAGTTTGGTTGTATTTTTCACTTTTCGTTTTAATTTTTTTTTAGATATATATATCATAATTTATCATTCTTTAACGAATGCAGGTGGTCTCTACAAAGTGTTCAGCAATTTCTTTCGTTGGAATCGCCTCATTTATTATGCAGTTAAATGAAAGGATTGAATATGTAAAATAGTTAGTTCTACATTGTCAACCGAAACCTTTAATTTTGTTTCTTTAGTTGGTTTCCTTGTCTATGTATTCATTGTCCCCAGTCAGGTAATTTCGCTTTATTTCACAAGATCGTTCATATTTGTCTTTCAACAGGTATTTGGTGTGAGCGTGCGTGTGACAGGGTTCAGATATATTTCTGCTGTCTTTTTATTCGGGGTAGAGTGCTTTCATTTTATGCTATCAAGGCGGGAACAATGATCTTTTTATGTTGTTATTTAAAGATAGTTTCTAAAAAACAGAAATGTTCTCGATGAATTCATAATTTTTGCAGTAATTATCATATTTTCTTATTTACCGAATTAAATTGATCACTGCAAAAAAGTCATATAGTGTGCAACAATTTTTGCTAAAAATTCAATTTTGTAGGAAATGTCTCAAGCTCAAGATGAGGCAACTATCAAATGATTGATAAACTTTCATTTTCTTGGTATTTTTCGTTGTCTTTGTTTTGTTCTTCCCCATATTTACACAGGGTAGGGTAGAAATAATTGGTGTCTGGATTTTTTTTTTGTGTGTGTGT
>BQKZ01001038.1:39923-67648 GCA_036244855.1 Temnopleurus reevesii
CAGTTCTGAACTTATTGCGGTAACAAGCTATTTTTGGTGATTTTTTACAAGTTTTTTGGCCCTGTGACCTTTGACCTTTGACCCACTGAACCCCAAATCTAATCAGTTCATCCTCACATGGTTATACATACTTGAGCCATGTTTGGTCAAAATCCGCCCCGCTGTTCTGAACTTATCGCGGTAACAAGGTCCAGACGGACGGACGGACGGACGGACAACCCGAAAACATAATGCCTCCGGCACCACCTTACGGTGGCGGAGGCATAAAAATTACTGAATTTATCATCTCATTGTAAATTCCATAAATTATCAAATTTTCATATGTCCAACCTTTGACTTTGTATCTGATGTCCAGAAACATAATTTGCCAGTTGGTAGTATAATTCCAATAAACTTAACAAATTAAAAAAAAATAAAATAAAATTTAGTTGTATATACTTAGGACTTTCATTAAGTTTTCCGATTTGCGTTGAAACAAACTTTTTATGTTGAGGGCCCTGACGTCTAAACGTACCCTAAAAATGCAAAATGTTTACCCTGTGCAAAATAGACCAATGCATATATTTTAAAGGTTATCAAAATGGACATTATGGATGAATAAATTGGAAAATGGTTAATTCGCAATCAAACCTTCACAGTGGCTTTTGTATATAAACAACATTTCGTTACAATTTAATTAGAAAGGAAATGTTGTTTGTATTCAAGAGCCACAGTGTACAAATGTACAATTCACAATGGTACATTTTGTGTACCAGAGCTATTCATCTTGAGGACTCGAATTTTGTCAACTGCCGTTATTCATTTTTAGAGTGACTTGTCCCAAGTTTTAACCGCTTTCAAATATGACATCAATTTGGTGTGCAGTATACAAAGGAAACTTGGTAGAAAAAGATCAGGTAAAGCAAAATTGTTATTTAAAGAGGTAGAAAGTGGTAATCTGGTCCCAGGTCTTTACAATTTATTATTATTTACCCTGATGCAACAATATTCTTCTGAAATAGGCTATTTTCGATGGTCCTAAGCGCTTCATTAAATTGAGGTTGCACTAATCTCAAATACATTACAACAAATATGGAAAGTTTTGCTTTGAAGAAGTTAAATTTGATTAACAGAATGGTACCAATTTTGTTCATCGATGAACACTTACACCTTGACTTCATAACAAAAAAATTCATCACAGATATAGAAGATTTTGCTTTTTCTTCATCCCTGGTAAATTACACCTTCATTTCATTTTTAATATTAAAATTATCATGAAACATCCTCATGGACAACTTGACCATTCCTAACCCGGTCAACCAACCAGTTGAAGGCGTTTGCAACGTCCATAGGGAGGTGATCCTTGATCATACCCGGCCGGACACCTATATGGTCAAACTGACGATGGGTCACCCAGCGAGCGCAGTATTCTTCTTTGGTCCCACAGCAACCACTGAGGAAAGAGAGAAAGAAAGAGAAAATAAAAGTATCACCTTGACTACACAAAGAATAAATCATCACGATGCATCTTCATGGACGACTTGACCGTTCCTGACCTGGTCAACCAACCAGTTGAAGGCGTCCATTGGAAGGTGGTCCTTTATCATATCCGGCCGGACTCCTATATGGTCAAACTGACGATGGGTCACCCAGCGGGCGCAATATTCTTCTTTGGTCCCGCAGCAACCACTGAGGAAAGAGAGGAAATAGTGGGAAATTGAGATATAAAGCAAAAGGTATGTCCGGCAAGTGCGCAGCCCAAGTGCATTCAGAAAAAAAAATTGGAAAAGAAAAATAATGAAAGTAAATAGGGTGAAAAAAAGGTGACAAATGAGTGAGAAAATTAAAAATATATATATATATATATTCTGGCCCCGTTTAAGTGCTACCCTGTCTATGTGCATAGTAGGTGTTTGTTGAAAAGAATGGATGAAAATTGCATCATCGAAATGCAGGTAGAGAAGAACAGAAAATACTATCATAAAAGCAGCCTAGATTTTCTTGTTCACATGTAATTGTGTTCCACTGTTTTGGATAAAATAAGATTAAATATATTCAGGGAAAATACAAATCATATGTTCCTCATGTAAATGAATAAAAGGACAATGAAAATAATGCAGAATATTGAACAAAAAATGGATACAGTATTTTATAAAGCATAGGGGCCTCAAAGATCAACACTACATTAAAATAGTGGTAGTCACTACAATACTTGATTGTTAATATATGGTTTGAAAACCTGTCTGAATTAGAAGAGAACGAATCTCATAATTACCCAGAATGCATGTCCCTCCTGGTGATCCACATCATCTGACCCGGAGGAAACAGGGGCATGTACTCTTTACGACCTCTGACCCGGGAATGACCTCCGTTAGATGATGCACTTGGCTCCTCATCTGCACCAGTGACATCTACCTCGATGGCTGCTGTCTCACTCCCATGGATGATTCCGTTTTCTGATGCAAAGGGAAGAAAGGAAAGGGTAATAATTCACGAAAAAATTCTTTATGCAAAGATTACAGCCAGTTTTATACAATTCAATCTATTATTTGTATGCTTATCTCAACTTTTCTTGGCCATTAACAGAATGAGAAAAGATAATTGAAAGTTTTGATGAAACATTCCGTGTTGTTGCAAGTCTGTTTCTGACAAAGAAAAATACATAAACTTCACATTCCAGTATCTTTATTTTGAAAATTCATTTGTAATCTGAACCATTGGGAGAGGCAGGTTGGGAGGAATCCCAGGGGTTATAACACATCCTCCTCTGTTGAAACTCCCCATTTCCAAACGGATTTAAATGTAAGTTTTGTGCTGATGATAGCAACATGATAAATTTCTACATTGTAAAACAAATTAGAAAGAATTTTCTGCCTGGAAATGCTACATAATATTTATCCTAGAGCTTATCACCTCTGTTTCCACTTCCTTCGTCTGAAGGACTATCAACGAGCATCCGTTCATCAGCATCTCTGCACATGGTCAGTAAGAGGGGTCTAGGATATTTTGGCTTCTATTTGTACTGTTTTCATTTACTTTCTCTTTCAATCAAAGCGCCATGAGCACCGAAAGATGACCCTGTCCCCTATACAAGTACCCACTATTATCATTATTATCATTATTAGATTCAGCACCGCCCCTCCAATTTTAAGCATGTTTTGATATAAATATTGTAATTTTAATGTATAATTTTCTGCTAAACCTCACCTCTTTCTTCCACTAATGGACTATCGAGTAGTCTCCTTTCGTCAGCATCTCTGCGAGTGGCTGGGAGGAGGGGTTCACGGGGGTTACAGCAGAATCCTTCTCCATGATCATCGTCACCGTGGGAGACGGGCAGGTCCTCTGGAAGACCCTTACAGGTGTACCATAGTCCACGAAGGATCACTCGGTACTATAGAATGAAAAATAAACTGGGTGATTATTTCTATTGTTGAATCTAATCTGGACCCAAAATGAAATTTCCACTTCCATCTTACTAGCTTTTGGGAATGTGATAAGTGAGTACAATATTTATCATACCTGTGTAAATTTTTCTAAAATTTATATGGCACAATTTTTTTAATAGTTGCTTTTCTTAAGACTAGAAAGTTCCTTATCATTTTGATTTGAGCAACGTAAAAATTGTTGACCTCAAGCATAAATGTGATTCCCATATGTTTTCGTAGGACAACTATAATAATAATGTAAATTAATACGTGTAGTGTCTGGAAAAGAGACTAATCACGTAATGATAGTTGCCACGGAGTATGTACGCTGATTTAGACATGTTGTGAAATCAGATTATAGTTACAGATCGTTCATTGCAAGAATACGTCTGAAATGTTATTCTTCACCGTCGCGTGATTGACTATGATTAATAGTGATCCTACTGAGATGTCGGATGTTACAATACGCAAAGTCTTTCTATGGATCTTCAGGGTTTACTTTGTAAAATCAGCATCTTGAGATCATAAGGGTCCCATATGTACCAAATTTATCATTATAACACCTTGAAAGGATGAAATAGTGCATTGCCAATGATGGGCGATTGTTTTGTGGTTCAGGGAGTTGCAGGAGGGGCGGTTTAGTTGCCAAAGGGTTAACATGAATACCATGCTCTTCCCCAATACATATATAGAGGTACATCATCAAATATTTTCCATTACCTTAGGCACTCGTGAAGTCTTAATAACTTCAATCAGCTGATCCCTGAGATGTTTTAGTGTGCACATACTCATCCTGTAATAAAGCAGAACATTTGAAAATAATATTGAGAACAAATAAATATGTATTTTCCTATTTTGTGGTTGATATTAGAATGAAATCTTCCCAAAAACATACATTTCTATATTCACTGCATCAACATCAGAAACTATTAAAAAAATGATCAATACAACCAAAAGTAGCAAAAGATGTCTGTATGTTTATAACAAGTTTCGCATTTTTCTGCACTTTATCAATCTGAAATAGGATATTAAAAACACTATCAAGTAAATAAAAGACCACTTGCATACCAGAACTCATGTGTGTGTTTATTGTCACAGAGTGCATCGATGATGGATTTGTTTTACTTATTTACAGTTTGCCCAGCTCTGCAAATTGGACAATTCGTTAAACAAAGCTAAAGGAAAACTCAGGCAGGAAGCAGTTGGTTTGATTCCTATCCAAGCTTGACTGTTTTCAATTCAATTCCATTCAATTCAGGTTTATTAAATCATAATCATCAGAGTAC
The DNA here is from genome assembly GCA_036244855.1 of Temnopleurus reevesii. Classification (NCBI taxonomy): domain Eukaryota; kingdom Metazoa; phylum Echinodermata; class Echinoidea; order Temnopleuroida; family Temnopleuridae; genus Temnopleurus; species Temnopleurus reevesii. Next base: position 44,617 of record BQKZ01001038.1, read on the forward strand.
AAAATAAAAGTCCGAGGACTAATAACATTTTGTTTACAAGCAAGACATAAAATAATCAAATCAAAATCTTACATAGATGCGAATTTTACGCTAAAATTACTGGAAATGAAAAGTAATATGTACATTAAAAAGAGGACAGTCCCACAATTAGAAAGAAAAGAGATATATATAAGAGTAATTGAGAGGAGAAGAATAAGTGTTTAGATCTAGGATGAGGGGGAAAGAGAGGATGATGAGAAGTAGGGGAAAGGGATAAAAGACAGAAAATACGAAGAAAGGAAAAGTAGAAGAAGGAGAAAAGAAAGAAGAATTTGAGGAAAAAGGAAATAACAAATGACATTAGATGACATTGTTTTCACATCAGCCAAAATATGCACTGTTAATCAGTTTTCATTTATCTTAGGTTCAAGAACATATAAATAAACACAAGCTGATATATAAAGTTGGTACCTTTCACGAGATTACGTATTTAGATTAATTATCTTTTACCCAATGTATCTTAATTATTGCATGTATTCAATCTCAATGATATATTTCAATATTTGTACTGTTCGGGTTCTGGTCACAAGCAATGCTCTTCAGCAGGCCCAACCTCTCATTTATTTTGTCGTGTTTGCTTGCATTTACATGTAAAAATTTGCTTGTTTCATTTATATTTCTGTTTGTAACATTCTTTTAAAAATTATCAGTTTAAATAAATATTTGAATCTGAAAAAAAAACCTGAATTACTAACTCACCTTGCTACTATATCTTCTCCAAGTACAGTTGAAGTTACAAAACTTTGGGTGTGTAATACTCCTTCAGCACTGTAAACACACAACAAAGGCAATCAATGATCAACACTCCATGACAGAAATATCCCTTTTTCAAAGGATCTCCAAACCAAAATAAGGAATAAATAGGGCTTCTAATGCTTGGCAGTCATTCGTAAAAATCAATCGAATGATTTTGTATTGAATATATAATAATAAAAACAATAATAATGACAACTGATTGCCTTACCGAGTATACCTGCGACTTTTTTCTCAGCATCTTCGAAATGCACCATCAATCACTTTTAATTCATGTTGCGATAATAATTTCAATCATTCAAAAAGAGCATAATTAGACCTCCAAGGCTCCAAGTATCTGGCTATTGACCTAACAAACATGTAATGGCACATAGGCCTGTATTATTGAAGACAATTGGCCTGATATCTTAAGAAGAACAATACCGAGCAAGCCTAATTCATCACCAATTTAATCACAACACCATGTGCCACAAGGTAATAACTGGTTTAGCATCAAGTAAGCATTTTGCTATCATTATTCTTATTCTTATCAGCAAAGCATTAATGCCAACCAAGCATCCATTTCATGAACTTTGAGTATACAATTTCTAACAGAAACCTTGCATCATAAAAAAGTCGATGAGCTTACTTGATAAGGCCACCGGGTGGTGAGAAGGCATATGCTTGAACGTTGGGGTACTGCTCTCTGAGAAGGACGGACAAGATGGCCGCTACCCCAGCTCCTAGGCTGTGACCAGTCACAACTAGTTTGTAACTCTGAAAGGCAAATAAAACATATGTATTTGATACTGCTCCACAGTGAAATTAGCTGGTTTTCAATCTCTAATCATACCATAACTGGGAATTCTTGGACTGAAAGATGAATAGCACTCATTAGGACATTGAAATTTGGGAGACATTAGTTTTTAGTAATTGAGCGCCATGAGCACCAAGCTAAGGTGGCGACCGGATCTAAACAGGAGGCCATCATCATCATCTAATACTATAGTAGAGTGTAAAGAATATATATAATATCAAAACTCAGGATAATGAAGTGCCTGAATCTACCATAAACAACTTGCTATAATAGGAATTTAAGTTTATCAGGGTTAAATAAAGAGCTGGGACCAGAGTATTATTGCTCTTTATCTGAAATATTGTCAAATCAGACCTCTTTATAATGAGTCTCTACTGTATCCCTTGGTGGGCAATTTAGGACAGGCTTCACAATATAGTTCAGTATAACTATAAAGATAACGATCAATAAGGATGAAGAAATTTTATTAAAATGAGCTGAAATCTTCAGAAATTTCCATTATTTCAGCAATTTCAGGGTAAATTTTGCTCAAAAAGTAATTGATTATCTGAAGCATCCATTCACTCTTTACTGATTCTCAGCTTCAAAGAATAAATATACTCACTGGATATCTACGGAATGCTTCATCTAGCAGATTGAGTTCCTGTAGTTTACCTATGATGTGCTTGGAGTTGTTGACAATCCCTCTATGGGCGTAGATTTCATGTCCATCTATGTCCAGCCTCTCTGCGTCTGCAGATACATCGGTCAACATGTCCTACACAAAAAGAGGAATTATATGTTTGGCTAAGTGGCAAAAGGCCTTCACCTTCCAATAGATACATTGAGTTTCAAGTAATACTCTAAATGCTTGCTGTCATATTTAATTCAGTGTTGTATTTCAAAAATTTGTTTGTAGAATTACGCATAACTCTATTGACGACTGGTAACCCTTTCTCTGGTGCTAACTCATTGACTTGAAGGTTTATCACTGAGTGGAGGAATGGATCACCAGTCATGCATAGAGCCGTGCATTACAACCCTGGCATCTTTTGCAGGCCCATAACAAGATTTTCATAAGGCAGAGATCTGGCACATCTTGCAAACTTCATCAAATAAATTAATTGGAGTGGTGTTGGGGTTTTACCTGTGGAAATATCAAGAGTGCTTATATAAACCATACAAACCCTTTAGGTGGGACTGTTCTTCGGAAATCGGCCAAAACATGGTAATAAAACACAAAAATTGAATAAAAAATACAAACAACATTTTTACAAAAGGCTTAAAATCAAGTCAAAGTAAGAGAGCCAGGATTACTGTCAAATTGAAGAACAAATATATTTCAAAGTCCATGAGTCTTTGAACTTACATTGAAGGATAGAGTGCCTCTAATCGCTATGACAACAGCTTTACGACTGTGATCTAGGAGAACAAAGAATGGACTCTGGAATATCTGTAAGAAAAAAAGAAAAAACCCAGAATAATCATATGGTCAACTAGTTTTGAAATAAACATAATACAATCTTGGGTATGCTACAAACTTTTCAGTAAATATTGTAACATGCTGCTCAATGAATCTTTTCTGGACAGATACCACAAAGATATTTCTTTAGATTGACAGAGGTTCATCATGGTGAAGGATAATTGACAAGAATTGATCAGTTGTGTCACGATGTGCAAACGATGCATGTACAAATTTAGAACGTTCTATATTTGTACATCATGAGACAACTGATCAACTCTCTAATTGACAGGAGTTTGTCATTCATACTCATGATTTTAGCACTTTCTGCATCTGCTTTACATACCATTCAAGAATGACTATTTTCGATAAATGAAATCTGACCTTGTTTTTGAAGCTGACATAGATTAGATCATCCTCATTCACTCCTGCTATGGACCGTACAGCAGTGGTGTTGCACTGGCAGCAGTTATCCCCTACAATGTACTGAGATGGTCTAAAGCATGCACAGCACCTGGAGGATGTAGAACAAGATATAGTGTGGTGTTTTTCATTTCCTTCGTCACAGTCATAGTCAACCAGAAGGAAAGATCAACCATGTCAACACGTCAACTGCTCTTTTTGATTCCCTCCCCAAATCAGTTGCAATTTAGGTCAACTAGTTCCAGATAACGTCACAATGGTATTTACACAAGAGGCAAGTGCTTGTCTATGAGCTTGTCACAAACCAGTGAGCGAACAGGAAAATCAAGAAATGCTTGCACAGATTAATAATGTCTGTGAAGTGACAATGTGCAGCTGTGCTCAAAATGTGACACAGACTTCTGGTTAACTGTGACTGTGATGAATGAAATAGAAACATCAGAAATATGGTTTTTCAGCTGCAGATCCTAGTCTCTGGAATGGACTTCCAAAAACCATCAAAAAAGCTCCAACCACTACAACTTTCAAATCCTTATTGAAGACCCATCTATTTGCCTTGAAATAATTAGTTCTTGAACATGATGCGCTTGTCTTCTCCTCAAAATTTGGGTTATTTCTTTTTGTTAATCATCATTGTTTTACTTTTTCATTTGATATAGTCTAATAACTAAGCTTGTAGAAAATGTTAAGTTATGTCATTTGTAAATTGCAAATTGTTAAAATTGTACAGCGCATAGAGAACTCATATGTTTTATTATGCGCTTTATAGAAATTGAATTATTATTATTATTATTATGTCGAAGTACAATATTTGAAGTAGGTTTGCGGTTTCACCATGTGTCAAACGGAAAAGTACTTTGTAATTAGTCCTGTAAAACAACTGAGCTGAGCGCTCGCAATGTGAACAAAAATAGAAACAACATGCAGGAAGAGTTGACTGACCCGTTGGCAGGTCAAGAGATAAATGGGAGATGTTTGAACCTCGGAAGCATGGATGCAGAAGTGCGGAAGGCACAGAGGGTTGGCAGAGACCCGTTTTCTAAATAATGACTTATTCAACACTGCATGCAAATATGAGCCAAAAGCTCATCATAAAGTGACAACAATGAAACATATAACTGATATAAGCAATAGATTGGATCATGAGTTTCATAAAGAGTTTTGAGTTTACCTTCCTCCACAGCAGAGCTTACAAACTCCGCATTTCAGATCTTTATTGAGCATAATCGGCCATCCACATGATGCCATGGAGAAGTGGAAATAGTGCCAGAGGGTCTCAAGTCTTCTTTCAACCGGTTCTGTTGGCAAGGCCACATCCGGTCCTGGATCTTTGCACGAGGCTGTCATAGGGATACCTTCTTGGGCTAGTCGCTGCTGTTCAATTTGGACCAGGATTAGACCAGCTACGATGTCTGACAGGACCACATCTAGACCCTGGAGTGAATGGAATGTACATATGTTAGTAATTGGACTTATATAAAATTGGATCCTTATAGGACCCTGTCATAGTTATTCTTGGACCAGTCTCTTTGGCTTGACAAAGACCAGAATGAGACCAGCTACGATGTCTAATAGGACCACATCAAGACTCTGGAATGAATGAAAAGTAAATGGGTTAGCAATTAGATCTATTTGGTTCTGGATCCTTGCAAAAGGCTGTCATAGTTATTCCTTCCTGGGCTCGTCTCTGCTGTTCAACTTGGACCAGGATTAGACCAGCTACGATGTCTGATAGGACTACATCAAGACCCCGGGATAGAATGCAAAGCAGATGTTTTAGCAATTAGATTTAAGAGACCCATGATCTTTACAGGACAGTGTCATGGGCATTCCTGGACCAGTCTCTCATGCTTAAGATGGATTCAACCTCGACCATAATGTCTGATCCAAATGTAATCCACACAAAAAGTATGTAGATTTAGAGATCAGGGGGGCCCAGACATGCTACCCACATTGACACAATACCCCGCATGTCTGATGGCACTATATTTTGATCCTGAGCTAAACAACAAGTTGAAGAATTAGTAATCCGAACTATCTAATCAATGATTTCAACAAAATACCTGTCACACAAAATATACAATCTTCTAGTTTCTTTACCCACAATAGAGGAAATTAATTCTCATATCAAAGGAGAAAAAAAACTATATTCAACAACATCTTACGAGATCAAATCACTTAGCGAAATTAGATATATTTCTACAACAAATAAAAATTTTCTCAGACTTAAATTCTTTTAAATAACATCTAAAGTTTATGGATTTACCTGAAACAGTGTTGAAAAGACAGCTGCAGCCTCGGCATAGGCCACCTGTGAGTTCTCATCTTTCTTTGCACAGAAACAGAACCGACTACATCTGAAAGAAAGCAGAAAGAATTTATGATGCAAGAAAGCCTATAGGTTCCCAGGAGGAAGAAATGCCAAGTGTGTGAATAGTGTCTCATAGCCAGTACACAAATGTTTCATTTTAAATCAGCATTTCTTCGAGAAAAGAAAATGATAATGATAATAATCTTTAACAACCTCATCATCATTGCCATTATCATCATCATCATCATCATCTTTACCATCATCATCATGACAAACATTATTGACACTATCATCATCATTATTAATATAATTATCATATAACAATCATAAACATGATCCTTTTTGCTATCACAAATAATCATTACCTCTTTCCAAAGTGTTCATATTCATCAAACTGTTCTGATGATCAAGATCATTATAACGTTTGCCTCAAAAGGGGGCAAGGACCTGTATAAAATTCCTAAGTTGATGAATCCCTTCAAGTACAGCATAGATAAGCTTATAAAGTGTACACAAACAGTTCATTGTGCTCGGGTAGAACTACCAGTGAGGTGTTCCATTTAACTTACTCCCAGACTGGTAAAATTAGGACCGCCCCCCCCCCCCCAAAAAAAAAACAACCAACATCAACAATTGTTACCTCTTTTCCCAGTGATCATAGTCATCAAACTGTTCAAGATCATTACGATGTTTGCCTCCAAATAGGATGAGTACACTGATCGCGATGGCTATCAAGAAGAACCAGCTGAAGATGAGAGAGGCTTGCACCAGACGGACAACACCCAAGTCACATGAATGGTCGGACTGGAGCTCCCAGTCTCTGAAGATCCACACTGCACCAACCTGGAAATTGACCATTTCAATATTATATCATTTCACATGTCTATGTTGTTTCATCAATTGTAAACAAACCATTGCTAGATTTCTGTTTTACCTTTCTGTATAATTTTCCTAATATAATATAATGTATATGAACAGAATGTAATATGAACAGAATGTTGATTACATACAAGTTTAAATGAATAAATTCCAAATTCCAATAAAAATGGAAAAGTGAAGTCCGATTCAATTACAATCAAACCTGTCTTTATTGTAGCCATCTGTCTAGAGTAGCCACATAAATTGCTTCCCTCCAGATGATAATGCATATTTAGAACCTGGTTTGACTGTCTTTGATTGTTCTTTAAACTAATTGAGTTTCTTAGTCCCATCGTGTCTCTATGACTCCCTAGCGGCCTTTCCAGATATCATTATAAAACATAATCAGGCTTTGAGTGTTTCGCCTTTCATATCTAAATCTACACTGAATACGTGTGGATAAACTTGACTGTTTTAATGGTAACTGGATATCTAGACTGTTAATAAGTGATGTTAGCATATGATGGTAAGCCATAAATGTATGAACATGCATGCATCCTTCATATGAAAATCGTGTGATGTACGAACAAAACTTAAAATAAAGTGTGCTAGGTTTCTAATAATTTGATTTCTTTCATAACAATAATCCAAATATGTATATCCAAAGGAGGGACATGAAGAATATTTTCAACTATCATTACAAATCAAAACACAATCTCATTCCTATTACTCTTCCCAGAGTATATTTTTTTATCAATACACAGAAAAAGACTTGAACCTACCACACTACTGGCAATCTCAGCAATAAACACCAACGTCCTGAGATAGAGCAGCGCCGGGAGAAATCTCCGGGGGTGGGTGTCCGTGATGGTGCCCCGCCCACTGACCACGCATATCACCGTCTCTAAGATGATAGTGATGCCCAGTAGAACAACGAGACCAATCAGAAACGCGGCAAGAAGGTCGCCTTGTTTGCAGTTCCGGATTGAAGGGTGCTGGGTCACATACACTGTGATCGCAGACGCCAGACTATTTTTTCAAATGAAGAGTAAAAAAATTAAGTCAAAGCTGCTTTCAGATCACAATATCATCAAATATTTCAATCTTTGGTTTCATTTGACATCTGAACTTCTTTATATCTCAATTGCTTATTTATTGTTCCTACAAATTTAAGATCATCAAAGATATCATGATAAATTTACTACCTGCATTGGATCATAAGTCATGAGTGTCATAAGCCTTTAATCAAACAGACCTGTGTATGTCAACATTCACTTTGAAGTACTTTTTCACACTTTACTTAGTCTTGTATACATACTAAAAAAATAATATCAGAATTATATTTCAGTTTCATATTTATTGAACTCATATTAAATGAACTTTTTGAAGCACTTGCCAGTTTTAAGAAATGGCTGAAAATCACTTTTTTTTTAATTTTCACTCTGGTTAAAACATTTAAAGTTTCAGTTCAGAGACAGCAATAATCAGCTGAAATTGCAAGATGCGAATCAGATTGACCTGGTTCTTGTATCTTTTTTCCAACTGACGTGTAATTCGTTTTTGGAGGCAATTCGGGCAAGCAGCTTTGGTTTTTGCTTGAAAGAACTTGTCCGGCCATGACTTTCACTTGACCCAGGAAATCAGGTAAGTGCTTATGTAGCACCCTGGAACTTATGATATGAACTTACAAGAGAATGCGGACACTGACAGAGCCCAAAGCTGGAAAGACCAGGTCGTCCCCTCCGACCTTCCATTGTCTCTTGAACAAAATCAAAGCAGGCATGGCTCACATGTTTAATATTCTTTCCTCCTCCTCCTGGTCAAGCTTCTCTGATCAATGTCTTCACAACTATTTGGCCAGAATATGAAAGAAAAAGATATTAAAACATGATTAGAACTTAGCGTGGTATATTTTTCTTAGTTTTTCATACCTTTCCTCTTTTCTCTTTACATTCGTCCCGTTGGTGAAGACAGATGGGGGTGTTCTTCAACACTTGCAGTTAATCGAAACATGCAAATTAAAATCATCCTTTTATGCATGTCTTGTTAAAAGTACATATCACGCATGAAAGAAAATGCGTGTTACAGTGTTACAGTTGATTTACAGTTGATTCACGATCAATTGCAACTTTTGAACAACACTCCCATATAAACGTAATTTTTTTTCCACATGGTTAAAAAAAACCAGATACAAGGTGAAATGACACTCGAATTAATATTCATGTATAATAATTTTTAAATAATTATGAGCAGAAGAAGTCTAACAAAATGGTAAATATCAATAACACTTTTTTTTTAATTAATGAAAAAAATGATATGAAAAAGAGTACCAAGTAAAATAACACTCTACAACAACACACATTAGATTAAAATAGCTGATGTGTATTGAATAAAACATTCAAATACTAGTCATAACACTTTTATTCATACATGGATGAATGATATTGTAAAACAGAGATTTTTTTTAAATTGAATAAAAATCAAACTTCAAAGTTTGATTTATGGTCCGCTCATATANAAACAAATTTGATGATTCGTCGTAGAAAGTCTGCACAATTTCGTGGGGATGGTTTTTTTTGGGGGGGGGTGCCGGGGGACTGGCTCACTTGCCAATGACCTCAGTATACCCAAAATAAGTTCATTTTACATGCAATAAAACGTCGTGGGGGATGGGCAAAGACAAATTATTGATAAATTTCATGATTTTGTGATTGCGTCAAAATCAGAGTCAAACATTAGAAAACACCAAAAATGAGCACGCCCTCTAAAGTTGGAGTACAGGAAGGCGTTGTCCACTTATTTCTGTACAAAATGCATTGAGCACGCAGATTTACGTGGTATTTTGTGTCCATCCGGAAGCCATCATCTCATTTGGAAATCCGTGATATTGCTGTTTTCCGAGAAAGAAAAGGTTATTCGTTTATTACTTTTAATTCATGTCATCATGATTATGTTAAGGAGTAATAAATATTGACATATATTTGCTTACATTTTAATAACTGAATCAGGATTATCTTTCGATCAGCAGAGTCAGATCAGTGTCGCGGATCAAATTTTCTGCCGCCGGTCAGGTGCATGTTTTGTGGCATTGATGTCAATGTATTGTTTATGATTGTTATATGTCACAGTCCTTATCATTAAAAATGTATCGCATTCATTACAAAAATGTCCGTACACTTGTTACGTATGTTCATGTTAAACTTTCATCTTCATTTGAAGGAAAAATAAGCCTAGATCTAGATGAAGGACACATATATTATTAGTTGATGAATCAAACTTCAAAGTTTGATTTAATAAACATTTTTTTTAAACTTTTCTATATGTTCGTTTAATTTTCCTTCATCTAATCTGAGGACAAGCAAGTTATTTTGGCTTGGAGTTACCTTTTAACTTAAGTTATTCGTCTTACTTGCTTGGCAGGCTTTGGTGAGGACAGAGTGGAAATAGAGTGGAAATAGATTAGCAAAGAAAAACGATATCCCCAAACGGAAATGAATTGAGTATAACACAGTTAAGTACGCGTGGGACTATTCTTAAAAATAAGCCCACAACAGTATGGAGCATTTACAGCGATAAATATCATCATTGATAAACCCTACTTAAATTGTAGTTTATCATTGATATATTCCGTACATTTACATAAGATTAAAGCTATTACCTTTTGACAAATGATCAGTCCTAATCCCGTATCTTCACAGATGAAAATCAAACTCAGTTTCAAACAATCAAAATTCCTTGTTTCCCACCTTAATACGTCATAATCTATTTTTAGATTCCGATATCCTAAAAGGATGCCGCATTCGTGCAGAACGTGCATTCGTGTCATCCATCGCACCGCTTGATGGTGACCGNCTCCCATAGACGCTGTGTATTGTAGCTTCAACAACCTGCACTACACGCTGAATTGGGGCGTTTTCTGACTCTCTGGAGGGGGCACCACCAAAAGTCAGAAATCGTTAAAAAAACCCTCCGAGAGTTAGATTTTTCTGTCTATCCATATCCATGCTAAATTAAAATAATTGCTAAATATTCTGGCATATGATAACTAGGTTGTTCATCATCATCATCCGTGTATTTTTCTTGTACGTAAGTGATCTCGCCCAGTGTACTGGTACAAGAGAAATACCCAGAAGATGAACAACTGTAAAAGCATGTATTAATTTATGAAAGTATGGTTGAATGCAAAGAATTTGATACATCCGAGAAAAAAAACGCCCAAAACCCAAACTACAAAAATACTGAATGCAACTTATTTCTGTTGTTCTGAAGAGACAAATTTTTACTTGAGTCAGGTGCAGTGTTCATCCATTCACAAACTTTTATTTGAAGACTGGGTCTGCGCCAGAAATATCTTGCTTTGATTAAAAGCAGAAAAATTAGACGAACAAATAAAAAAAGTTTGAAGTAAAACTAAATCCAACAAGAAATAAGTAGGAAAGTTATGAATAATTCAATGAAAATGATTGAACGGTGGTTTTCATGAATTACTGGCTGGCATTCGTCATAGCATGTGACTTTCGGTCACTTGTCATGAGTCATGACGTACGTCATACACTTCCTTTCAATAAACTAATTATAACTTATTATTTTTGATAATACATTTAATTCCATGAACGCTTGTTTTTTGAAAATTTTCAAAAGGTTTTATCATTTTAATACACCATCTATATATCGACGAAAAAACTTTTCATTTTGCAATAAACATTTAGAAAACAGATTTTAAAATAATAAGATATAATAAACTGCTCAAAGAAAAGTGCATACCAATTCGCATGACAAACAACATTAAAATATTCATAACTTACTTATTTATTGTCCGATTCGCTTCAAACTTTTTTTGATCTGTTCGTCTGATTTTAACATTCTAGAAATCTAAAAAATAGCACCACTAGGATTGTGAAATGCTGTGCTGCTTTTCTGACTTGACAACTCTGCTGACATTTTTTTTTTCTATTATATGTTTTCTTTGCAGGCAAATACAAAACATTGATGAGGTGACAGGCTGAAATAGTGTTGGGACGAATTCAATGACATAAACACTTTTCATCTCCAAAGGCCAAAACCCAAAAGAACTGTGCTGGTACTTAAGTAATTTCAACACCATAGGTCCAGTGGACTAGCTCACAATGGCTACAAGACGCACCCTCAAAAACATTGTACACAACTACACTGATGCACAGGTCAAAGTTCGTGATGCAACCTCGAACGACCCCTGGGGCCCATCGAGCTCGCTCATGTCGGAGATTGCACACCTCACATACAAAGTCATGGCGTTCTCGGATATTATGAGTATGATCTGGAGGCGCCTGAATGACCACGGGAAAAACTGGCGGCACGTTTACAAGTCGCTGGTGCTCCTCGAGTACATCATCAAAACAGGGTCAGAACGAGTTGCCCAGCAGTGCCGTGAGAACATATTTGCCATCCAAACCCTGAAGGATTTTGAGTTCTTTGATAAGGATGGTAAGGACATGGGACTGAATGTTCGTGAAAAGTCAAAGTCGTTGGTGGCGCTTCTCAAGGACGATGAGCGGCTGAAGCAGGAGAGAGTACGAGCACTCAAGGCCCAGGAGAGATTCGCCCAGGCCTCGCAAGGAGTCGGCAGCACGAGGATGCCGGGACAGAGCGAGTTGGAGAGCAGTCATGACAGTAACCACAAGTCTGAGAGTAAGTTAGGAAATGGGTGAGGACTGTGAGGGACACTCAGAAAAAGTTTGTAAAAGAAAATAAACCGAGCAAACAGTTTCTAAAACAGATTCTAAAAAGATCCCAGCCATGAGCCTATAGGAGTTACAGATTTTAATAAAGTCCCGTAAACGTTATATTGTACTGCAATTGGTCAAATTCTTGTCATGCAGGTATAAAAAAAAGTACAGTCTAACAAAGTTTTGCAGTAGCAGTTGCTGATCAGACACCAATTGTACTGTGACCTTTAACCATGTAGTTGGTTACCCCCCCCCCCCCCCCCCGAAAAAAAATCTCGAACTACATTTTGATAGTCCTTTGCAATGATGAAAAATAGAGCAGAATAAAGCTGTTGATCTCAAATTATTCAGAATAACGAAATCTAATACACTTTAGGTAACTCTTAGGGCGCTATAAACCCACTTGCCTGAATGCCAGGGCAATCAAATTGAGCCATTGGGCAAGTAAATAAGATTGTCACTTGCCAAAAAAGGTATTTAGAGATTGTGTTTGGGTCATTAATTTGAGAAGCCACTTGTGCGGACAGGCAAGTGGTGCCAAAAATTCTTAAAGCACTCTGCTCTACCAATGAATCTGAACTTTACAACCGACCGCATTTAGAAAAGGAAATGCTCACAAAGCAGCACTTACGAACATAAATTGACAGTTTGGAATCAGTGTACATGGCGAATATTTGAGTTATAATGATGCTACAATGCACATCAGAATTCCTTGCTTGTGCCCCAGTCACATAGAAGCCCCAACTGAACTTTGATTCAACACAACTTTTTGTTCTGAGGCAGCTAACTGAAAGTGAACAAGGAGTCATGTTCGATTGTGTTGCCTCTGGGCTGCTATGTGACTTTACCTATGATCAATATAATTCACACGAAAATGAGACCACAGTGGGATCACTGGACTATAGCTATTTTTTGATGCTCTATAGGGATAACAGGTCACAAAGAATTCTGACTTAATGTACTCTGTATGCATTGTTTTCATTCAGTGAAGAGTACAGGCAATTTTTTCCGATAGGTGAAAGTGGAATTTGACTTTTTTCTCCAGACACCTGTTAAATATACTGGAAAAGTTTTTATCACCTACCAGCATAAATGTGCTTTAAATATTTAAGACAAATCAATTGTTTCTGCTCTATGAATTATCTAGATGTTTAAGATGTATACCCTTACAAGTATGTATGGACAGAAATAAAGTTACCAATGTACCACCAATTCCCACGAAAACGCATGCGTTTTACATAGGCTATAGTGGAACATGGTGGGAAACAGTAAACTTTACTTCTGTCCATACTGTACACGGTTATGGGGATGAGAAGGGTGCACTGTTTCTGTTAAAGATGCTATGTTGGAAATGTTCGAATGGCCAAAGCATCATAATCTTTCCCAAATAACCCATCCATTGGTGATTTGGTTTCTGTTTCACAGTGCATCAAACTATCAAGCTACACCTTACCTTCATCTTGCTTTATGCATATAGACCAATGTCTGATGACCGCAGAAATAGGGAGCGATTACGCTTATAATCGGTATCCGACCATATCAACGTTCAGACAATAATGGCCACCTAGATGATTTGAAACTGCCTCTCCTGTGATTGCCTGTTCTGCAAACAATGAAGTTTGATGGATCTGTTATATCCAGGCTTTTCATAATGAAATGACGTCTATGTATTTATCACTTTCATTCAGGCGCAGCTAACACTACATCAGCGACACCCCCTAGATCCCTCTCCACTGATATAGAGCAGGCTCGCCCCCAGACATCCGGCGAAGAAGAACTTCAACTCCAGCTGGCACTAGCTATGAGTCGAGAGGAGGCAGATCAGAAGGATAAAGAGATCAGAAGTGACGACATTAGATTAAAAATGGCTCTTGATGAAAGCAAAGGAGATGTAAGTGTATCTGATAATTTGTGCACGGGTGATTACTTGATGTAATTCCTCTGTTTATATTTCACTTTCATTGAACGTTCTTTCATATTTTTATGAATATTTCTTGAAATTCCCTATATGTAATTGTCTTGCATGCTATCAAACCAAGGAGCTTGATCAAACTCACTGTGACCATTTCTACACATGAGTGATTTCAGTTTATTGCATGATGTCGCTAGTGAGCCCATAGCGACGAGAACAATTAATTGATCCCGACAGTGTTTAGTATTAAATGTATTTGATTGTTTTATTATCATTGAAAGATTTTTTTATATGAAGGACACTTGATGAAAATTAAGGTAAATTTTATCTTATTTGCATAAACAACGTAAATGTATTTCATACAATGTATATAGATGCAAGAGGTCCCATTTGCCTCTGTCCAAATTTGTATGATCATAGAATTATGATGTAGATTAGAGGTACCAAATAACAATACAGTCAACCATGCTAACACACTGTAGTAGAATATGTCCGGACTGAAGAAATTACTGCAACCTAGAGAAAATTTGACTTATGAGAGGTAACAACAATGAATATAGATTACTTGAAAACACCTTCGAACCAGGCGATTATGACAATTATACAAAGTCGACTTCAGCTTAGTTGACTGTGAATGGGGATGCAAATATTTTATTCAGGATCTATTTCTCCTAACAGAAGAGAAAATAATAGTCACAATAATGTCTATTTTGCAGGAAAAACAGTTACTGTGTCACACACATTACAAAATCTGATGATTTTCATTTCTCATTTTATCTTTAGGCACCTACTTCTGCAGGCCAACCAGCTGCTACTACACTACTGAATCTTGCATCTCCAGCTCCTGCCCAGGATCCATGGGGTGCTCCAGCTCCTGCCCCAGTCTCCTCATCGCCAGCATTCAACAATACTCAATCAACGGTCACGGTCAATGACCCATGGTCAAACTCCTCTCCAGCCCACAAAAAACCGCCGCCGCTAGGATCCAACGACTGGGGCGCCACTCCTCCAGCAGCCGCTCCCGTACCTGTGCCGGCCAGCGATCCATGGAACACCCCTGCTGCCCCTGCCCCAGCTCCAGTACCAGCAGCAGACCCCTGGGGTGGTATCGCAGCCCCCGCTCCGGCCACATCGGCCCCTGACCCATGGGGTTCAAATCCTACCCCTGCACCTGCTCCAGCTATCCAGAATGACCCATGGTCTATTAATGGAGGTGGCGCCGCGCCGGACCCCGACTCTGAATTTGACAAGCTACGATCAAACGCCATCGAGAAACCTGTCACCGCAGTTGGCATCAATGATGCGTTCTTCTCGCCACCTGTAGCGATACCGCCCTCAAACAACAACGCATTCGACATGACCGGAATGGACCAAGCACTCGGAAGCACCCCTGATAAGAAGAAACCCGAAGATTTCCTGGGTAAGAACTCCAAACTGGTCAACCTGGAATCACTGATTGGACCGACCAGGGAGACCGTTGGTCAGCCGGCCATGCAAGGCACCAATCCATTCATGATGGGTCTAGGGATGGCGCCCCCTCCAGCGCCCGCCACCACACCATCGCCCGGGATGCAGCCACCGCCCGTCAACAACCCCTTCCAGCAGCAGAGGATGCCTGCCCCGACCATCAACCAGATGAGAGCCCAGCCTGTCGCTGACGTCAACGCTGGTTTCGGTGTTGGTGTTGGAGGAATTGGAATGAGTGGTGGTATGGCCATGGGTGGCAGCGCGACCCTTCCGCCACCACTTCTTCCCTCTAGTGGTGGTATACCACCAGCCCAGCAGCAAGCGCAGACCAAACCATTCTTGCTGTAACATTGCCAATTTCATCACAAGTATTACAACAAGTAAGTTGCCCATGCTCCCTGATTGAATTGAATCTATAAATTTCTTCCCCCAAAAGCACCACTTGACACTAAATTCAGTGCAAATTTTACCCTTCTTCTGGTTAAATAACTTTGAAGCAAGAAACCTGCTGATGTCTGATGCTTTTAATTTGTTGATTTCATTTTGCTCTCATTCGTACAATTTCACTCAGTCAGTTGCATAGTTCTTGGCCTTCATTTCGGACAGAAATAAGTCTGAATAAAACTGCTTAACATTTTATTCTAAGATTTTAAAACCAACCACCCAAATTTCTTTTCACTTTGGCTACAATTTAATTTCCTTTAATTAATTTGTTTATTTTATATCTACTGATTATTAAATTTGATATAGTGTTTGACAATGTTTACAAAAAGATGTTATCCTAATATATTTTCTTTTCTCTACCTATTCTTGTTTATTCTCTTCCCAGAATATAAGGTGAATCAGAGTGGACAGGATGGTATAGTTACCTGCTGTTTCTTCAATCATGAATCTGTTATCTCCCTGACACATCTGCTGTGTTACAGTGATCATTACCAGTATACCTGTGGAGCATCTTTCTTCAATTGGAGATATATTATGTTGTGAATGGGTATATCATTAAACTTTTCTCTGATAGTATTTTCATATAATGAAACTTTGCAAGTTTCGATTCGCCATTGATTGAAAATACGAGCCCGCAGACAACGAGCCGATGTATGGCATCATTAGCAACAATGGCATTGAAATAAATACGATAGGATCAAACATGTTCAAACAACATGTCATGGTAGTTGTTGCTATGTCGGGAGTTTCCTTATGTACATGCAGCAGGTATGTCTTCATTAGCAGGTTGGTAAGTTCACTAATGAATCGTACTGAGATGACTTTTTATTATAAGACTGAAAAATGTTGTTTGTAATGAGATACTCCAAGTGATGTCTAGAACTACAAAATCATTGGATATTATAAGTTTGCATTTTCTGCTCTACCACTGTATTTGTACATTAACTAGCACAGGGCAGGCTGGGGTACATTGCAAGAAAGTTGCGATAAATTGCAATTGGAAATGAGCACATATTTGTCAGCAGTTTTTACAAAAACACTCCTGAAAAGGATCTGTTATCAGCCAGCATTGAGCAAATGCAAGTTGCAATTCATTGCAAGTTTCTTGTAACACCCAAAAGGCTTAAATTAATCTCCACAAGTTAATTTTAGGGTAAAATTGCATTAGGTATGAAAAAGAATTCTTATAAATACAATTACTCTACATGATTATTCCACGGGATTGATTGAAATTGCATTTGTCTGTATATACTTTCTTTTGAATATTTGTTTGATTCTTTAGGATCAGTTTATTCAGTTAACGATATATTAATATATTTACTCATTCTATGTCGTTTTGTAGATTTTTTTTTTTTTTGTTAAACTGCGAGTCCTAAATAATCATTTGACGTGAAAAGAATTGAGTTGAGAGGGCCAGAATTGAAGAATACAGTAGTACTATTCAAGAGTGTGTCTACAAAATATGTGTAGATATCAATGTACAATGATGTACAGCTGTACTTACATATTTGTGCTTTGCAATAATACATCAATGCACCATGAATCGAAATAATTATGACCAAACATTGATTCTTGATATCATGTCTGTCCAACTTTGTGCATATAATGCTGCCTGTTTTACTCGCAATCAAGCCTGTCTATAAAGACCGCCCAAGGGAGATAGAAAACATGGTCTTAAAGAGCAGGTGGACTTTATAGACCGGGCCATTTATTGGTCTCTATAGACAGCACCATTTATGTGTATATTGTTTCATCATAGGTAGCTAAGAAAGATGGTCTTTATATACAGGTTATCGCTAAAGCAGGTTTACATTCATGCAACTTGCAAATCACTTGGAAAATGTCTAAATTATAAACTATTTGGAATAATTTCCAATAATGTTTTTGCCTGTTGATTTCAATAGCAAAACTACACATATGCACGTGTCTTCATGTAAGATAATTCTAAGAGATACTTCTCTCCATATGGATGATAGATATGTGCATGAATTTCAATTCTTGCATATACGAAGCTAAAAGGAGTATTGAACATGAATGATATAACAGGCATTTTATACATTAAAGATGAACTGTAAATACATTGTATGCATCGTACAAAAATCCATTAGGTGCTCTTTTCCTCTTTCAAATGTATATGTCCAGTAGTTTAATAAATAGCTAAAGACATTTCAGTGTTAGCGTCAAGATCTTGCAGCGTTATTGTTGCCTGTATGATAAATGCTGTTTTGTTATATTTGTTAAGCAATTATTGTTGAAGAAAACTTTAATTTATTCTTAAATGATCCTTGTAAACTTAAAAATCTTTGTTCAAAATTTCCCAATATTTTTTAGGCACTTATTTTATAAAAATATATATTATATGTAGTTATTTAGGGTATATTACATGAACAAATTGTTGCGTTTCCTCATCTCCAGTTAAACATTTGTAATAATAAGAATATAAAAGTGTTAGAATTATTCAATGTTGTAATTGGACAAGATGCATTGTAAGGATATAATGTATATTCCAAGGGATCATTTGAAAGGACTAAATGTAAGTTTGATACATGGGATATAATAAAACATGATGGATACTTACCAAAGTCCCACAGCAAGACAGATTGAAGACTGTCACTTGTGCAAAAATTAATTGCACCCTAAGGGGGTGTTGCGCAAAATCGACTGCAAATCAACTGCAACTTTGCAAATTGTAACATGCATTTCTATTCGCGCACGTTATGTGCATTTAACAAGACGCGCATGTAACAATGATTTTGATTGGCATGTTTCGATTAGATGCAACTTGCAATCAATTGCAACTTTTGAACAACACCCCCTAAGTCTGCAATGGGATGAAAGGTTGCTATGTCAGGCAATCACCATCTTCCGAAGCATCAGCTGTTAGCATTTACATGTATACCAACAGTGTGTCTTGCTGCTCGTACAAAATATAGTACACTTTAAAAATTTAAAAAGACAAAAAAAAAGAAAAGGATAAATGCGATTTCTAGTGATTCATCTGGTTTGGAAAATGTACAAAAATCTTTATACATATATATGCAAATCTTTTTATTTTTGTGAATTTCTGTAATATTAATGATGTTCTATGATTGTTTGTAAGTAGTTGGTATTGTAGCTGGTTATACTTAAAGAATGTTGCAATTTTTAACCAAGAATTTTTTTTTTTACATACATCGCTTAATCAGCTGGGTCTCTCAGGATGTTTTGCATGCATGGCTGTAAGTTTTGCGATTCATGAAGCGCAAATTAAGCTAAATATTATCAGAGATACCAATTGTTCCTGAATTTGCATTAGGCGTACTTTATGTAAGCTTTCATGATAAGTTAATGGCTTTGGGTATGGGTGTTGATTTCATGTTTTCTCTCTTTTGTTCAGTGTTGCATTTTTCACAATTTAGTTTTGCCTAATGCATATTCCAAAAATTTGCATCTATTAGTAAAACTACCTATTAAAATGTGAATAGTAGAACAGCTGAACAAAAATGAGAAACAGCATGACAATGATAACTATGCTCTCAGTCATTCACTTGTGATGAAAGCCTTTTTCATCACTTTGCATTCGTCACATAATAATCCCTCATGCGAAATCTGGAACGGTAAGCATATCTTGTTTAGTTACGAATATTGTTATGTCGTGAGATTTGGAGTTCCATGGTAGTAAAAAATCCAGTTATACAGTACATGGACATTGTGAACTTATCTGTTTCATTTTATAAAAACATGTATCTTGAGGGAATTGTGGTTAATTCCACTGGGTGACGCAATGAAAGGTAGAAATTATTCAAGATTGTCGCTAACGGCCCACATAGGGGTACACACGCTACTGCTGTGCGAAAATTACCCGGATGCTATTTCTCTCTTTCAAAAAATATCTTGTTAATATACAGTGATAAATGTGGTGGAAGGTCTTTATTATTCATCAGTAGTTTTTAGCATTTGTACAAGGAGGCTATGTACCTCCTCACCAAAGCCAAAATACATGTTTACAGAAATTGAAAATAACTCCTTTCTGAGCCAAATAGTCTAATATATATAAAAGCGCCAATACTGTCCATGATTATTTTATAATCAAATCTTGACTTCCGTTGCATCATTAATTTTGATTGTCTTCTGCCTAATTGCACAATTATATATTTTTCATCCTCTACTGTTTTGCATATTTTGTAAACAAGAAGTAGACCAAGTGTAGACATGAAGTGTGTCCAAGTTTTGAACTTATATTCCTATTCTAAACTTAAAGCTATGTATTTATATGTTAAACATTTAAAGTATATATATATATATCAATAGTGGGTATTGATTATTTCATGTCAAAACTTAATTCAAACAAATAATGATAGGTTTGAAATTTGTTTGCTCTTAGAAATGGTCATTGCTTGGAATGGTTGAAGTATTTTTCAATTAGGTGTGTACCAGCTTCCAATTCTGTTTCTTTTTTAAAGTGTGAAATAACAATTTTGTATCATAGCATAACGTTGCACTGTATTTATAAAGTCACATGATGTAATAGGCATTCTCTTTCCATCTCTATGCAACTCTTTCGCATGCCCTTTCTCGCAGTTTTCTTCATATCACCAAAATACTTTATGCTGAAATTGAGTATCCCTCAGGCAAATGTTACATTGCTTGTTTAGATCTTCATTATCATGTTAAATTTCAGTTTTAGATTATTCTTCACACATATTGAAAGATCTGCTACAGAATAGGGTCCCTCAAGTGGAAAAACTAAGTTAAGAACCGCAGATGGCACTATACAATTTTCACTGTAAACAAGTCCGATGAGTCGTATACCCATTTCTGTGTACGGAATTTCAAGCATTTGCGTTCCACTCTGCCAGGTTTTAGATCAAAATATCATGTTCATTTTACACTTCACTCTAAATATTTCCTAATAATACAACATGGTGTGTTCCCTTGGTGCAATGCCAAGTACCGCCGATGATGTTTAGGATTAAAATTAAGCTGTTTTCCTAAATGATAAACATCGCATGTGCATTAGCTTCTGGAACCGAAAGACACCTTCCCAACCTCACAATATTGATATTTACAGTACAGTGAATAATTTTACTTTTCACATTTGATTAGCAGTTTCAGACATTTAGGTAATATTTTCAATACTTATTGTACAGTTCTTTGTGAAAAAGTTGCTATTAAAGCATGCTTTGTATAGCAATCCTGCTAAAATGCATAGCAAAGTGCAATGCAATACCAAGAAAATTATTCCTTACATCATCATGAGATATCGTTTGATTGTATGTTTGAATTTCAATCAATGCATTTTAAAATCAATCTGACCATTTCAAAGATGACTTTCTAAAAAAAAATTTACTGGTGGAGGTACATTGTTTGAGAATTGAATTTTTGTACTAAACTAATGTCATTATTCAGAATGTTCTAATTTAGTGATTTCGATAGATTAGACTCAAGTTGATTTACATATTATACTGCTACATATATCTTTTAAAGTCAAGTATTACTGTTGTGTTATGTACATTTAGGTGAATTCAGAAAAAATGCTATCAAAATCATTAAATCTTGCACAAATTGAATTACATGTATGATAAATGCATAAAGAAAATTGATTCTGCGAAGTCGTTTTAAAAAACCAAATAATTCATTTTTCAATTTTATATCAAATCAAGCATTACAAGGAATCAATTACTAGTATATTTGGTAATGGACGTATCTATGATTATGCCCTATGGCCCTAGTCGTAATTTAGCATTGCAGAATTATTATATGTATAAGCCATTTATATAGACATTAATTGTAAAGTGAAAGTGAAGAAAAGTTCAAAGTAAATATATGTATCAAATTTGCATCATCGTTTGATTTGTCTTCATTGCTTAATCATTGTTGCAGAGATAAAAAAAAAATGTTCCAGAATATGCATGAGGTGTATATCAATGAGATTTCAAGACTTTCATCACAAGTAAATGACCGTGAGCATGGTTATTGTTGGAATTTTTTTCTCCCAATTTTTGCTCAGTTGTTATTCACATTTTAATTTTGCCTCATGCACATATTGAATTGTTTGGCATCTCTGTTGTACAGTGGAAACTCAATATAACGAGGTGCTTGGGACCATAAAAAATAACTTGTTACAGCATTATTCTCTGTATAGCAGAGTTAAAAAACAACAAGTTTTTAAGAGCTGGGATCAAATTATTTACCTCTTTATATCAGATACAGTCAAACCTCGTTATAACGAGGTCTTTGGGACCGGAAAAATTATCTCTTTACATCGAAACCTTGTTATATCGGGACTAATACAATAAAATACAAAGAGATGGGACCAGGAAAACTACCTTGTTACAACGAGATCTCGTATCAGTGCTCTTTATAACGAGGTTGGACTGTAATTTGTTATGTCAGTTCTCTTTATACTGAGTTTCCACTGTATCATACAGCAGTATCATGCTTCAATTTAGATTGTAACCCCTAACAGTACCAGACACTTTTTTCTTTATCAGGGAACTAAAGCGCTAGCTGCAGTGTGTGTACAGTCAATTCTGCCCAAGTAGAACTTGTCTAAGGTGAATAATTGCCTCAATCGATGTGATTTTCTGGAACAAATCATACAAAACCAGTGTTATTTGCCTCTTCCAAGTCGAACATATTCGTGTGGTCCCAACAGATTCGACTTAGGCAGAGTTACCCGACTGCTTTCAATTGGTATATAACTCAATAATAGAGGGTGCTCTCTTAAGTGAGAAAAAATTTATGAATTTTTTGAGATAGTTTTTTATTACTTTTTGCAATATTATTAGTATAACTATTACTTTTATTATTTTTTTTAAATATATTTTTTTTGTTTAGGTTTTTAATTTTTTTATTTTATTATTATTATTATTATTTTTTTTTTGGGGGGGGGGGGGGGGGG
>BQKZ01001038.1:67775-81759 GCA_036244855.1 Temnopleurus reevesii
GTGTGAAGTGCTAAATGACATCAAAAGGGTGGCCATGGTATTGAAAGGGTTCCCATCTACATGTACTGGTCTTTACTTAACCTATTGACTACCGAATTCTGTAATTCCCATATACTTTGTACAGAGACAACTCAATTCCAGTAGTAAACTGTGGTTAAATGTTACCATTGAGTGGAATAATTGGAAGCAGATTAGGATGATAATGTTAACGTTATAAGCAGCTTCAATTCTAACAAGCACATTTCAAAGCAGTCCAAGCAATAACAAGAATTATGTACATTTTTTAATTTCTGCTTTCATAAATACAAAATAGAATATAAATTGCATGATAGAAAGTGAATATACATAGATCATGAAATAATTATTTTCAGATATCTACAGACAAATAAAACATTCCAAAATTTATTTAGAATAATTTTCAATAAACATCAAAGGAGGAATACGGTGATAATGAACGTTTCGGACTATGCATGATAGAAATTAAAATATCTCTCACCATAAAACTGAGCCAGTAAAAAATTATTTGGTTTTGATGCTTGATGATACATATTTCCACTTCTTTCTTCATACATATTCCGGGAGGTTGAGCCATCTCAGCTCTGAGCTAATGGACTATTTTCTGTGACATGTGTGACCAAATTGCTTGACTTTTTGCGACGTTATCTCATTTTTGAGTGAGGTATATTTACATTTCCTTAAAAATTTTCTCAATATTCATAAAAAGTCACTTATTGAATTACGAATGAGTTGTGACTCATCATGGCTGGCCATCACATCACAGAGAAATGGGTAAGAATGTGTGTGACATGTGACATTTCGCAAACATTGCACAAAATCCATCTGTGATGTGACCATCAAAATGAAGAAAAATCTACAGAAATGCAAGGTCTCCTACCAAAAAGGTCAACTATATTTGTCGACCACATCACAGATATTGGCCCATATAAGGAAATATTATTTTAGAATGGAGTATTGAAAACAGCAGAGAACCATCATTAGCGATGTGGCTTGAAATGAATTGAAGACTAATTATTATTATGTTACTATGTAAACATAGCAAGGGGAGGATATATAAACAAGGATTTCCTGAATCAAACAAATGATTACATGTACTGTAGGACAACAGCTGAAATAGTAGATTGACTTGTACACAATTTTTTTAAATTGAAAAGAAAAGGACATGCAAAAAACAAGATATTTGATTTTCGAATTGAATATTCCATAGATGTAGAACTATTAAATTGTCATTAACACTCTAGCTTATGGAAGCTGTCCTTTTTATGCGTCTGTTAGATGGTCACATGATCGATTCTATTACATTTGTTCTAAATTTCAACTTCTATTTCCAAAATTCTTCTGGATCCTAGGGTATTTAAAATATTAGCTGATCTAATGAGAAGAGTTGCCAGGAATTTATCTTGAAAGAAAAGACTGGAGATTATTGTACTTGAGATAAGTTACTAAACAAAATTCAAAGAATGGTTGTATGAAAAATATTGATAGGATGGCATCTGCTTAAATTTTCTAAGTAAAATTCTGGCCACACAACATACTGTTGTAATTCTACCATTTTGTAACAATATGGCCAATTTAAAATTGTATCAATATAATCACTATTTCCTGAAACCATCTATTAGAAGGACATTTCCTTTGTTAGCTAACAAATGAATTGAGTTTTTACATAAATTCATTGACCATTTCCAAAATTAATCCTTTCCATGGTAAAGAGGAAATGTACAGGAAATAAGTCGAGAAGGAAGGTCATTGAGATTGGAATAAACGCAACAGATCTAAACCAGCTTACTCTTGAGGAACTCCAGAGTTCCGGGGGTCGATTCATTCACATTTACACAGAAAATCTACTGGTTTTTATAGCAGCTTTAGATTCTGAGGGTCAATGAACTCGATTTAACCTGCTAGCAACTAAACCATCCTTCCAATTTCTCACTGAATGTCAATAAAATTCATTCACATTTATGTTTCATATTTTGACGGGATAAATGATTTCAAGCACAATGAAAGAGAAAATCTGCTGGTTTTCAGTAGTTTTATATGCTGAGGGGTCAATGAATATGATTTAACTCTTCAGCAACTAAACCATCCCTCCAATTACTAACAGAACCGCCAGACAGCACCCATCATTTTCAATTCAACATGATACATGTATTAATCCATTCTGGTGGGTCGATCTATAAAGATAAATTTGCTAATGGATTAAATAGGTTTGCTAGCGGTTTATTTTTTTTAACAAGTGTTACAATGAGCTTGTCTTGT
Organism: Temnopleurus reevesii; assembly: GCA_036244855.1. Lineage (NCBI taxonomy): Eukaryota > Metazoa > Echinodermata > Echinoidea > Temnopleuroida > Temnopleuridae > Temnopleurus > Temnopleurus reevesii. The sequence goes on from BQKZ01001038.1 coordinate 70,050, forward strand.
GTTTTAACAGTTCTCGCAGTTCATAAAAACTTCAAAACCATTGTGAATTTATATAAATTCATTTTGTTCAATCTCGGGACATCTTTTCATAGCACTACTATTAAAATTTACCTAGACCCTCGGAGGAATTAACTTTCCTTTTTTTTTTTAGCAAAATCATTCCTACTATGTGTAAGGGAGGTAAGTAGATCCTTTTAACACATTCAGGACAAGAATTATTTTATAACAAGTACAATCATTATTCCTTTCCTAAATTGGCAACACTAAAATTCTAAATTCTCTTTTCATAACATTCCTATTAAATTTTACGTTACCATATTGGTAATTTCTTGTTGCCAATATTCATGGAAATTGTGATCTTCAAATGATGTCTCCATTGCCAATTTAAGGATTTGTGACCATTTAAAGTGATTATTTTCATTGAAAAAATTCTATGTTTCCAGCAACAAATGGTGACAGAAAAAAAAATTGGTCAGATTTTCTTTTCTCTATCTGCTCATGCATCTGGTACATGCATCTTTGGAGCACTACATCAAAAGTTATTGTACATCAAAAGTTATTGAAAAAAAACACAAAACATGTTCTATCATCCTGAAAGGGTTTAAAGAAGGCCCGTGTGATTAACACTTCAGGAACACCTGAGGGAACAAAAATCTTTAAACAGACTAGGTGCAGAGCATCTTCCGCTTGGTGCACACGTTAGCAAGGGACAGACCCTGGTATAACTGACTCATAGCTAAAAATAGCAACAGGGGGATATCCCCATGGATGGCCTCTCATATGAATCAAGGACATCAAGTCTGTTAGTCATGGCTCAGGTATCATTTTGAGCATACCTGTCGACCAAAAATGAGAATCATTTACCTTTTGGTGATTGTACGCATATACTTGATAAGGAGAGTAACCCAAATTTTATGATTTTCAATGACTAAATAATAATAATAATAATAATAATAATAGGTCCATTTATAAAGTGCAATCACTATATGCATATACTCTACTGCACTTCATACCAGGTTCCATATTATTACCCTGGCTATAACTGCCAAGCAAGCCAGTTAGGCTGCTCAAGCATTCCAAGGAATATATTCTTGCCAGGTACCCATTTTTTCATCTGGGTTGAGTGCAGCACAGTGTGGATGAATTTCTTGCTGAAGGAAACTAATTCCATGGATGGGACTCGAACCGCAGACCTCTGCCAGAAAGGCGAAAGTCAGAACCAGTAGGAATATTTATTCCTCGAAATGCCAAGTGCGCTGGGGGCTGCCAGGCTAAAGCCAGGATAATAATAATGCAAAGCGCCTTGAGCACTCAGCAGAGTGGATAAGTGTGCTATATAAATTGCATCTATTATTATCATCATTCTTCTTATAATTATTACACCACGGCGCTTCCTAATAATCTAATTAATATTGATTCACTATATGCATTGCATTGGCAATTTTGGTATCATAACATATCCCTGGTGTACCCAGGAAGCTAACTGGGAGTGGGCTTTGATGCCCAAACACTCATCAATATAAAAACTAGATGAATCCTCGACCGCGCACGGTCGAAATTTATGCCTCTGCCATCACGCAATCAAAAAAATATGAACGGCTTGTACCATGCCATCAGAAATCAAATTTTGGGCACTGCGACCTTTGACCTAGTGAATCCAACTCATCAGTTCTACCTCACATGCTTATACATAATTAAGCTAAGTTTGAAAGAAATTGGTTCAATTATTCTGAATTTATAGCAATAATGAGCTTTATTGGGTGATTTTGTACAAGTTTTTTTGCCCTGTGACCTTTGACCTTTGGCCTATTGAACCCAAAATCTGATCATTTCATCGTCACATGCTTATACATACTTGAGCTAAGTTTGGTTCAAATCTGTCCAGCAATTCTGAACTTATTGCGGTAACATGCTATTTTGGGTGATTTTTTTCAAGTTTGTTGGCCCTGTGACCTTTGACCTTTGACCTATTGAACCCAAAATCTAATCACTTCATTTTCACATGCATATACAGACTTGAGCCAAGTTTGGTCAAAATCCGTCCTGCAATTCTGAACTTATCGGGGTAACAAGGTCCGGACGGACGAATTAACGGACAACCCGAAAACATAATGCCTCCGGCACCACCTTAATGTGGCGGGGTGGCGGAGGCATAAAAAAGCAAGGCTGATCTATAATTTGAACCACATCATTCACTCTGATTCATGAAAATATGATACTCCTTGTGAGATTTACATTGTCCAAGTTTTCTTTAATACAAAATTATCCTGATGTAAATATAAATTTAGCCTATATTCTTGAAACAACTACCAATAATGTCCACTTTTACAAATCTATCAATTCTCACCACATATACATTATATATAATAACCCTGAGTAAATAGCATGAATCTGAAAATCATAATTATACATAAGCTTGATCATATGAAATACACTGTATATAAAATATATCATTTATTTATTATGTTAAAACAAAACACAATAAATCAATCAATAAAATAAATATATAAAATATAAACAATTTCCATTTAACACATTTAAAAAGAATATAGCATATTTCTTCAAACAACAAAAACAAAATCAATGAAAAAAGAGATAAACAACAGCATCATAACATATAATTTGCTAATATTTAGTAATTTAATTACAAAGCTTTATCTTTTTATGACCCTGCATCTTTTGTGAAATTTGATCTGAAGAGGAAGGACTTGAAACTTGAAACTTGGAAAGGTTCATTAAAATTGCACATGACAGCCCCACGGGTGAATAAGCTGGTTTAAATGGATTCGTATTTATGAAGATTTCTTGCCAACAAGCTTAAATAAGTGGTATTCCTTAAACCTGTTCATCATCAATAGCACAACAATATTTGGAATCCAGTTTGCATGCATACATTACTCGTTGCTATTACGGGCAAGCCTCAGACAAGCTTTCGAGTTATGCAGAGCCACACCTTACAAATATGCATCTATTAGGAAACCCTCATATTGCATACAATAAATGAATTTAACAGACACAGAAATCATGAGAACAATAAAATTACTACATAACTGAAAAAATGCAGTAAATTGTTACTTAATTTTGAATAAAAACCAAGAGGAAATAAAGACAGGACCGGAAATCAAGAAAGAATGGATTAAAGTCATTTCAGACAAACAATAATTTGAAATATCTCTGTTGAAAAACAAGAGGAACACTATTGGCAGGACCTCTTAGTTGTCATGCGGATCACCAAACCAGATGGGGAACAATTGAAATTCATGAATCAATTGCTCCATGTGCAGCTTAAAGCAGCGAACAAAGGATACAACAAACATTTGTCATATTCATGAACAAACATTTCAAACATGAGAACATCCCAAAATGAGCCACACAACAGGGTGGTTTGAAAGTGATTGTTTCAACGGTGAGGTGGGTGGATTGATGATGATGTTGATACAAACAATACTACACCTTCAGTTTTTGTGTGCCAGGCATTTCATAGTGTATGAATAATGCCCCCGTCCAAAAAAAAATATACATATATATTTGGTTGCCCTCAACTGATCCTGAAATCGTATATTTCTATTTTTTAAATTTATTTCTTTAAATACTATTCATGGAAGTAATTTCTGTCATGAGAAATTGTTGCCCATCGACAATGATTATTACATACCCATAAACAGGTTAGTGGTTGGTATAGAACTCCTCTCTAACCAATGACCCCATATTTTTTAACAGGAAAGCCCAAACCTTTTATTTGCCCAAGATCACAAACGAGGAATACACACAAAAAAGTACGAAAATCCTCCTATTCCCTGCCCCCTTCCCCAAGGGAAGATGCATTGGCTGCAATATAAAGGCTAACTTAGGTAATAGATATTATACACCAAACCAACTCCCTGAACAAATCATGAAGTTAAAACAAATTCTTAATTTTTATAACTGATTTAAACTGAAAGTAAAAAAAACAACACTTTTAACAGAGTGAAGCCAATAGGACATGCATACAACAAAAACATTGAAAAAGCCTTGCGCATAACTTTACTAGTACTCAAAATTAAGCTTCTGGGTGTCAATCTGGTGAACGACATCATTTATCTGCTATAACGCTTAAATTGACAATCAAGAGCTTGTCAGATAAAGTTATTTGGAATTAATCTTATGTACATTGCTCATACACAAAAGTAAATTTTTACCTCAGATATCATTTAAATTATTCACTTTGAATGCCCTTCAACTGTGGATTGAATGAAGAAGAGCTGGTCTAAGGATCCGCTAATATGTGTTGATAGAATTGAGCATTGATATCCTCTCTGGTGAGATAATTTTCCTCTGGCCTTCAAAAGTCAGAAGAAGGTTTTCAAAGATGATTCTCTTTCCAATTGAAGGCAGGTGGATTTTCCAAAGATGGGAAGTGCCTTGTTTGCTGCAGGTTATTTCAGTCATTCTGGCATCGGCACTATGTTACCAAACCAATCTCTTCAATCACTCTATTGTATACTTGCAAACCATTCTCACTTTTCCAGGTAAGCTTGATAGTCTTTAATAGTTGTTCAGCAGTACAGCAAAGTCATCAAGCGTGCTCATAGTAAACATTCCGACAGATATAAAATATTCCAAACAACGCAACAAAAAGTTTTCACATTAAAAGAGTTGCATATATAGAAAATCAAACTTTGGCATCATTGCCATAAAATTCTGCACTTGTCTCCTACTACGTAGTTTTGGTCAGGTTTTTGATGGTATTATTAAACTCTGCTTTAGCACGTTCTAGGAGGTTAGTGTTTGGATTCATCACATCGATGCCCGTCAGAGCCATTGCCTTTGCTTGGATCAGCGTGGGAGACTGCGCGTCGGGCATACCTGAGGCAAAATAAAAAAACAAAACATCAACATAACAATGCAAATACAGTAGAAATTCTGTATGAAGAGATCTGATGTAACAAAATTCTCAATTTAAAGAGATAAATATTCTGGTCCCAGCCCTTTATAACATATCGTTTTTCAACTATGCTTTAAAAAGATTACTACAGTGGAAACTTGCTATAAAGAGATCTGATATAACAAAATATCTGCTATAAAGAGGTAAAAAATCTGGTCCCAGCTCTTTATAACTTGTTTTTTTAAACTCTGCTATACAGAGATTACTCCTACAGCACAAGGTATTTTCTATTGCCAAAGCACCTTGCTATACCAAGTTTCCCTGACTGTACTATAAACCCGGTAAATTAGATGGCTCCAAGCACCTTAGTATATTGAGTTTCTACTGAATCTTTGAAATTACATGGTGCAGTCAGCTCTGTTTATATTGAACATGTCTAATCAAAATGATCATCAAATAACAACAAAGTATATTTTTAAAACAAATCATTCAAAACCTGTGTTATTTAACTCGTGTGAGTCGATTTCTCCTGCTCAAAGAAATTTGACTTAGGTAGAGTTACCTGCCATTACAATACTTTTTGTGAACTCTACACCTAAAAGCTACAAACGATTTTTGATTTTTTTTTTTTATCTGAGGTCTTCTCGAAAATTAGACATTCTAGGCTTACAAATGATAAAGGCACACCAGGCAATATTACACAAAGTAATCAACATTTTGTATGCTACATCCCAACTTTTCCCTCACCTCACTTCACCAGAACTATGAGCCTGAGCAACAATATGCAGGTTTACTAATAGATTAAAATTTATGCATGTTTCGTGCCAATGAATGTATAGTCACATGGAATTCTTTTGTATCTCTTCAACTACAATGATTAAAAACACATTATTTCTTTTCTTTGTTGGGCAAGCCTCAGGCAAGCTTTATGGCTGTAAAGAACATTCTTTGTGTTGGAGGATGCAGAAAATCTGCATAAGCTTAGTAACATACATATCATATGAGATTACCATTATATACCATTATGATTATCATAATAACGATTATTTTCATACCTGCCCACTTAGTGAAGCCCTTTGTGTGGGTGGCTGCGTCTGTGGGGACGGCAAACTTGNCATACCTGCCCACTTAGTGAAGCCCTTCGTGTGGGTGGCTGCGTCTGTGGGGACGGCAAACTTTGGGTGTATGCTGGGTAAGATGTACGACACATTACCCATGTCGGTAGACCCGCCCTTCTCCCCTCTCCTCTCCGCCGGGTATGTGAACCCTAGGCTCTCGGTGTATCTCTCGAATGATGACGTCAGAGGGCCGTTGTGTATCAGGTTGGCGTACATGTAGTCATGGTTGAGTGAACATTCAACCTGCAACCAAAAAATTAAGATCAATTAATTATTAATATCTCCATGACATTGTAGGTCCTTAACTAAATGTAGGGTGTAGTAAGATGTACGACACATCATCAATGTCGATGGATCCACCCTTCTCCCCTCTCCTCTCCTCCAGGTATGTGAACCCTAAACTCTCCGAGTCTGTGTATCTCTCAAAGGATGAAGTCAGAGGGCCGTTGTGAATTAGGTTGGTGTACATGTAGTCATGGTTGAGTGAACATTCGACCTGTATAAAAAAATTCAGAGTGATTAATGATGAACATCGTCTGAATATTTGTAGGTCCTTTTTACATGAAGGGTGTAGTATTGCTGATATCAGCANGCGCTAGCTGCAGTGTGTGTACAGTCAATTCTGCCCAAGTCGAACTTGTCTAAGGCGAATAATTGCCTCAATCGATGTGATTTTCTGGAACAAATCATACAAAACTAGTGTTATTTGCCTCTTCCAAGTCGAACATATTCGTGTGGTCCCAACATATTCGACTTAGTTACTCGAGTTACCCGACTGCTTTCAAATGGTATATAACTCAATAATAGAGGGTGCTCTCTTAAGTGACAGGAGTTTATTTATTAATTTACTATTTTTTTAGATAGTTTTGTATTATTTTTTGCATTATTATTAGTATAACTATTACTTTTATTATTTTTTTAATTAATTTTTTTTTGTTTAGGTTTTTTGTTTTGTTTGTTTGTTTGTTTTTTTTTTTTTTTTTGGGGGGGGGGGGGTGTGAAGTGCTAAATGACATCAAAAGGGTGGCCATGGTATTGAAAGGGTTCCCATCTACATGTACTGGTCTTTACTTAACCTATTGACTACCGAATTCTGTAATTCCCATATACTTTGTACAGAGACAACTCAATTCCAGTAGTAAACTGTGGTTAAATGTTACCATTGAGTGGAATAATTGGAAGCAGATTAGGATGATAATGTTAACGTTATAAGCAGCTTCAATTCTAACAAGCACATTTCAAAGCAGTCCAAGCAATAACAAGAATTATGTACATTTTTTAATTTCTGCTTTCATAAATACAAAATAGAATATAAATTGCATGATAGAAAGTGAATATACATAGATCATGAAATAATTATTTTCAGATATCTACAGACAAATAAAACATTCCAAAATTTATTTAGAATAATTTTCAATAAACATCAAAGGAGGAATACGGTGATAATGAACGTTTCGGACTATGCATGATAGAAATTAAAATATCTCTCACCATAAAACTGAGCCAGTAAAAAATTATTTGGTTTTGATGCTTGATGATACATATTTCCACTTCTTTCTTCATACATATTCCGGGAGGTTGAGCCATCTCAGCTCTGAGCTAATGGACTATTTTCTGTGACATGTGTGACCAAATTGCTTGACTTTTTGCGACGTTATCTCATTTTTGAGTGAGGTATATTTACATTTCCTTAAAAATTTTCTCAATATTCATAAAAAGTCACTTATTGAATTACGAATGAGTTGTGACTCATCATGGCTGGCCATCACATCACAGAGAAATGGGTAAGAATGTGTGTGACATGTGACATTTCGCAAACATTGCACAAAATCCATCTGTGATGTGACCATCAAAATGAAGAAAAATCTACAGAAATGCAAGGTCTCCTACCAAAAAGGTCAACTATATTTGTCGACCACATCACAGATATTGGCCCATATAAGGAAATATTATTTTAGAATGGAGTATTGAAAACAGCAGAGAACCATCATTAGCGATGTGGCTTGAAATGAATTGAAGACTAATTATTATTATGTTACTATGTAAACATAGCAAGGGGAGGATATATAAACAAGGATTTCCTGAATCAAACAAATGATTACATGTACTGTAGGACAACAGCTGAAATAGTAGATTGACTTGTACACAATTTTTTTAAATTGAAAAGAAAAGGACATGCAAAAAACAAGATATTTGATTTTCNGGTGGCCATGGTATTGAAAGGGTTCCCATCTACATGTACCAGTCTTTAACCCATTGGCTACTGAATTCTGTAATTCCCACATAGACTGTGCAGAGTTAACTCGGTTCCAGTAATGGGTTGAATGTTACCATTGAGTGGAATAATTGGAAGCAGATTAGGATGATAATGTTAACGTTATAAGCAGCTTCAATTCTAACATGCAATTTTCAAAGCAGTCTAAACAATAACAAAAATTATAGCATGTATATTTTTTTAAAATTCTATTTTGTTTTTATTTCTGCATTCATTAATACAAAATAAAATATAAGTTAACATACATATGCATGATCAAAAGTGATGCATAGATTAAGAAATATATATTACTTTCAGATAACTACAGACAAGTATAACATTTCAAAATTTGATTTAGAGTGATTTTCAATGAATATGATAGAAAGAATACAGAGATGGTAGACGTTTTCAGATTACGCGTGATAGGAATAGAAATGTCAATCACTAAACAATTACGCCATGCTATTTTCCCAAGGAAAAGATATTTGGTTTAGATGTTTGGTGATTCATATTTTGATTCTATTTTATTCTATCCTCATGCATATTCCGGAGGGTTGTGGCATCTCGGCTCATCAAAATCAAGAAAAATCTACAGAAATGCAAGGTCTCCTACCAAAAAGGCAACCTTTTTTATCACACATGTCACAGATAATGGCCCATATGATCTAATTGAATTGAATTGAATTTATTTCCTTTTTCATCAATACAAAATAACATGACAAGTGAAAAGAAATTAAAGGAGGCGAGTACCCTGGAAGCATAGCTTGTGTTGGGATCGCCTTAACAACAAACAAAGTGAAACAAAATTATCTTTTTAAAGAAGAGTAAAGAAAATAAATTAGTATATATTATCATTTGCAGAAGAGTAAACAAATTAAGGATAAAATGGGATGGATAAAGGAAAAAAAAAGTGTTTGAGAGATATAAATGGTAAGAGAGAAGAAGAGTATAACATAACATTATTTTAGAGTAAATGAAAACAGGAGACTACCATCAAGAGCGTTGAGGCTCGAAATGAATGGTAAACTAATTATCATCATATTACTACGTAAATATAGCAAGGGGAGGATATATAAACAAGGATTTCCTGAATTAAACAAATGATTAGAACAAAAGCTGAGCTGAAATCGTGGATTGACTAGTACACACATTTTTTAAAATGGAAAAGATAAGGACATGCAAAAAACACAATTTGATTTTTAAATCGAATATTCCATAGTTGTAGAACTATTAAATTGTCATTAACACTCTAGCTTATAGATGCTGTCCTTTTTGTGTGTATGTTAGATAGCCACATGATCAATTCTATCAGTGAGTACTAATGCATATATTTGTTCTAAGTTTCAACTTCTAGTTCCAAAATTCTTCTGGATCTTAGGTTATTTAGTTACTACAGTCAAACCTTGTTATAATGAGCACTGATATAATGAGCTCTCGTTAAAACAAGGTAATTTTCCTGGTCCCCTCTCTTTGTATTTTATTGTATTTTGACCCTGATATAACAAGGTTTCACTATAAAAAAGGGGTAATGTCCCTGGTGCCAACGACCTCGTTATAACGAGGTTAGACTGTACTAACAAAAGTTATAAAATATTAGCAAATCTAATGAGAAGAGTTGCCAGGAATTTGTATTAAAAGAAAAGACTGGAGATTATTGTACTTGAGATAAGTTACCACAAAAATAATTTACAGAATGGTTGTATGAAAAATATTGATAGGATGGCATCTGCTTAAATTTTCNCAAACCTGTCCTAGCAGCCACCTGTATATAGTGCCCATCAAATCAATTCCTTCTCTTAAGAAAATGTATGCAAAAGAACCTGTCTACAGTATCAAAATTTTCAACTTGATGATGAATTTGGATTTAAAGGCGTTTCTCAACTGCCTTGCATGACCTCTTATTTAAGGCAGGTTTGACTACATCTAGATTAAAGTAAGTTAAATGCAGGTTCCTTATACGGGTTCAAAGCAAAACCGTAGCCAACATTTCATTTTGGCCAAAGTATGGAAATTTTACAATTGAACAAAAAACAGCAGGCCCATAATAGGTGCCAAAATAATTAGTTTCAAGATGTACTATAAACAAATTAGTTCCAAAAGAATTCAATCGCCATCTAATATTCTCCTAATAATTTAAAATCTCACCATGAACTCTCCATTCAGGCTTGAATTGTTGCCTCATGACGGAGATGTTGTTGTAACACATAACAGCTGCATCAAGAGCATTCAGACCTTCCCAGGGTGAAGCAGATGCATGGGACGCTAGACCCTTAAAGTGCAGTGTTGTTCTGGAAGAGAAGCAACAGAGTATACTGGTTAATCCAGTAACCGGACACTCTATAATTTTAAAATCAATAACTTTCTCAACATATTTCAGCTATTCACAATAATGAAAATAAACTGAAACATCTATTTATTTCAATATCATTATCAACACTCCACATTTTCTGTAATCGCAGTGCTTAAACATTCGCACATATATTTCTGTAAGTGCGTGATTTCAAGGCGCGTCTGGTTTAACTATGCTGTTTACAGGTAATAGGGATTTCCACTAAACATATCAGGCACTACAGAACTTCTTAAAAAATAGACGGGCTATGCATTAACATTTTTACACACTGATATATCTTTATTTACTAAAAAAGTGTTGGGGGGGGGGTAGGGGTGCAGCAAAATTTGAAGGATTTGAAATTTGTGGATGCGTCCTATCATATTTAGCACGATTTGCTGGACAATGTGACCCAGCAAGTTTTCTTTGTAGAGGTAATTTCATGCATTCACTCAAATCTGTCAATAGTTGCCATCAAAAGGATTGGCAAGAGAAAAGGTGACCACTATAGGAAGGTTACCTCAATAAACAGCCCCTAAAATCATTTGTTTTGAAAGCAATAGATGATTTGAAACTATGATGGTGTTGCTAAAAAGTTACTATTGATTGCAAAGTATTTTCATATGCACGACGAGGACTGCATTTTTAACAAGACCTGCATGAAATAGTTTTGATTGATGCATGATGATCAATTGCAACTTTCTAGCAAAATGATATACATATACTCTACTCAAGCAGTATTTAGTAAAGATTCATAATGAAACTGTAGGATCGCTATTTTGACATCTGTTTGTCTTTTATATTTAGTTTCGACTATTCTTTATTCTCTTTGATTCTATTTAGTATTGGTATCTAAGTTGAATGTAGCTAAGTTATTTTGTTTACTTTATCTCTTGGTATTTCATTCTGTTCAGCAGGTCTCCATTTCTATCTGCATTCCCCATCTGTTCCTTCCTTTATCACCATCATGCCTCTACCATTCCTCATGCTCAGCATTTCTAGATCTCTCTCTATTTCCATATCATTATCATGCCTAGCATTTCATTCTCATTGTCATTCTCATTCTTCTGCCATTGTCATTCACACTCCCTTCTTTAGTTGCCCATACCTTAGCTTTTCAGATGTGCTCTTCTATTCATTCACAC
>BQKZ01001038.1:96415-108979 GCA_036244855.1 Temnopleurus reevesii
GTTAGGGTCTTATATAGGGATCCGAGGATTGCATGGAATTTTATTCTTTGAATTCCATTGTGTGAAGTACACTGCGTAGCACCTGGGAAATGCTAACCTCTGAAGCCTTATACGAATGTTACGTAATAGAATTCCAATTTGATTGATGCATTATTTTTAAAAGTTATAATTTTGGTTTGGGGACATACACAATGGACGATGCTGCATGTCCTCCTAAAAGCAGACCTTATTCTCAATCGTCACTTTAAATATAGTACGATATCAATGTTCTATGTACAAAGCAATGCATGAGCAGACAGAATAAATGATTTCAATATATATATGTATATATTCTGAAAGAACACACAGATTAACATACAATATATAAAAATTAAAATAATCATTCTTCAGAAGAACAGGCTTGTTTAATATTTCAAGTAATATATGATATAGGTAGATTAAATCCATTCACATTTCATTCTCAAGCTCAAGTCACATAGAAGCCCGAAAACAATGCGATTCAACATGAATCTTAATCCAGTTGAGTCCTTTGTGATCTGAGTTTTTTGTCCTTCTTTCTTCAGGGGCAGTTAATGAGAATCATCTTGATTCCGGGCTGCTAAGTGCACAGGCCTATGACATAAAAATAAAGATCCTCCTTTTACATACAATATGGTAGGCATTAGGATGAATATTTCATCAAATATATAAGTCTCATAATAAAATTTGATTATTGCGTGATTTAATAAAACAGCATCAGATAATATCAAATGATATAGAATTTACAGTATACAGTGTAATGAAAATACAAGATAAATAAGGCAGTTGTAATTTACCACAAACGTAGGGGAAAGTGATTATGAGTGACAGTGGTTGCTCATACATATTACTTCTGCATAATTTTAAATTCCAAATACTTATAACTTAACACAAAACATGGAAATCAAGATCACCTACATGTCATGTATAAACTTTTTTAAGATGCAGAACTATTTTCACAAAATAGAATATGCATTTACATTTTGTTCATCTTAGAGCTAATTATCATCTTATTATGCTTTCTGTTTTTGTCCAGCTTTTTCCATTTTTCCATTTTCCCCCTTAAAATGTACATACTAATTTTGGCAAGAGATTTCCAATTTCAAACATCAACATGTATGGGATTAATAATTTGATAAAACAGATGACCTGCATTGGAAAATGAGCACTATATTGGCAGGCCCATATAGTAGTTAGCATAATTCTGGGTAAATAAGAATAGGTATTCACTCTGATAAAAATGGACAGAATATTTGAGTCTTGCAGACAAAATATAATTATTTGATAATATGTGGACAGTTACTTTTGCAATATTTCAAGAAATGCAAAAACATACAGTAAACTCTGCTTAAGTTGAACTCATCTAAGTCAAATAACTACCTAAGTAAATGTAATTTTCTGGAACAAATGGTGTAAGGATATATTATTTACTTTTTCTAAGTTAAATTTCTCTGTTTGTAGGAGAACCTCACCGACAAGTAATGAAAATTAGCCTTATAGAAATACAATTGAAAGATTGTAAAGATTGTAAACTAAATTCCAGTATTTATATTGCACGAAGTGGATGCTACTCACAGCAATTTCATTTTAAAAAGAATCTGATGGTTTAGTAAATTTACAGTTCATATTAGGCAATTTTAAACTTCCATCTAGGATGCCAACCTGTCTTCATTAAAAGCAGCTATCTGCTTGGACAGGATTGCTGGAAACATAAAAAAAGGATTATGTTGAGAAGTATAATAATAGGATTCATGCCCAGAGCTAAAACATTACACCTGATATGGCTGGGCTTTTTTTACCTTTTATGGGGGGAGGGGTGATTTAACACCCCTCCCCCAGCCCTCAGCCGCTGGTCTCCCAATCATTTAAAATTCATGAAAAACTTATTACTCATTCATAATTTATACCAACCAATGAGAATGGTTGAGTGTGGGGTGTGTTGATGGGTCGCAGGGTCAGAGTATGTCCACATGTGATTTTGTGGATTGTGTGTGTCGCTTATGTACACCGCTGAAAGAACTCAGTCATATGCACAGAGATACATGCCAATGGAATTTCGGGACTTGTCTGTGTTCTGGCTTGCACGAGCACATACAGTGGACCGCAACGTTATGATTTCACCATGCTATATTTGCTGATTGGCCCACTACCACTTCGGTATCGAGCTCAGGCTGAAAACAGTGGTAACACAAGAGAAGCATTTCAAATTCCCAAAAGCCATCGGATCAAAAGCTTGTGTTAGGCATTTCGCGATTAGCCTACATTATCAAACCCTGGCGTTACAAACAGAGTGCAGAATTAGGCACGATTGTGTGGCCTTGTCAAAAGGCTATAGGAAAAGTGAATAATTAGTTGTTGTCTTTCAAGAAGATGATGTTTAGGATGTTGCTCCACCCATCTGTGAAGCAAAGTCCTTTTTGATGTTCACGAGGATCTCCTCATTTCCTGGTTTCATGATTTCAAGCGCTGTCAGGGCCAAAAGTTTAGCTTGGACCAAAGTTGGCTCTTGGGCTGCATCAGCACCTGAAAAAGATATATAACACTTTTTTAATGTACAGTCCAACCTAGTAAAACAAGTACTGACATAACAAGCTGTCATTAAAAAAGGTGACTTCTACAGTCCCAACTCTTTATTTCATATTGTATAGTAAAAATCCAATTACCGGACAGCATAGTAATACCTGACGAGTATTGAAATCGTGCACCTAAAAAGATTGTGCGCATGTTGGAGCACAGTGATTACAGCAAATATGGAGTACTTGGAAAGATGATGAGATCTAAAACATTCCAGTTTATTATCAAGAATGCAAATAACTAAAATATATTGACAAAATTATTAATTGTGAAACTCTAAAGTGTCTGATAACTGGATTCTCCAATATATTTCATGGAACAGTCCATCAATGAATAGCAAGCAATATTACCATAAATGGGAAAGGAATTGTAAAAAAAAAACAAATAATCTCAGTCAAAATTTTACAATGGATTTTGCAGACAAAAGAGACACTTGTGTTATTCTGAGTGGATATAGAACATATAGTAGTACATTGGATGAATGCAGGGGACAACATACGATACATCGCCCATATCCGTAGAACCCGACCCATAAATGAAGTGAAGAGTACTGTCTGACCCCCTCCCCCCCACCCCCGACCTCCTTAATTAATAACCTGTTGAATCTGTGAAGTTTCTGGAGTTGTTAGCTGCAAGCATTCCAATTAAATACATTGGATGAATGCTGGAGACGACATATAATACATTGCCCATATCCATGGAACCCAACCCACCAATGAAGTGAAGAATGCTGTCAGACCGCCCCCAACCCTCCCCCCTCCCGAACCTACCGACCCCCTCCATTATTACCTGTTGCATCTGTGAAGTTTCTGGAGTGATTAGCTGCAAGCGTTCCGATGTAGTACATGGGATGAATGCTGGGGACTACATACGATACATCGCCCATATCCGTGGAACCCGACCCGCCAAAGTTCTCCAAGGCAAGGCCCGACTCGACAGCTTCCTTCTCGTATATGGAAATCATGGACGGGTTCGTGACAACATCAGCAAAGCCTCCATCCTCTCTGAAATCACACTACAAATAGGAAAGGAAAGAGAGCTAGAATTACTTGTTAGAGATCTTGCTTGTCACTGTAATGTCATATGTAATTGGTCACTACATATAACCGCTAGCATTTTTTAACTGACAATACCAGTGTCCATGCCTATACTGGTAATTTGAATGTGATCAAATCATAGTTATTGTTTCAAACAAGTTAGAAGGGACACTTAAAAGAGGACAAACTTGTTGTTTATTAACCTAATTAAAGATTGATGGGCCTATCAACATCTAGCCTTGTGGACACTATTAAGGAAAGAGGGAAGAATGTCATTGATCAAAGATCACAAAAGATTGGTAACTAAAAGATAGCCTCAACTCATTAAAATGTGCCTTTCATATTCAAAAGCGTCACATTATAGGCAAGATGCGATCACCCTGAAAAAAAATATTCTTTACACTTGTAATGCTGTTAGTGGTCAATTTGCACTCATCTTGTTTCTACCCCTTACATTCCCCCCCCCCCCAAAAAAAAATGTGCTTCAACTGCCACTGATATTTATTAAGTAGCTTTTGATTGGTCTTCACATAGTCCTCACCTCACAACCTGTTGCCACGGCAGCACCTTGTGCACACCCCCTGACCCTCTTCGTGACCTCTTTAAGTTCGTCCTTTGTCGGGGCTCGCAGATAGTATGTGAGCTCAGCCTCTTCAGGTATGATATTTGGTTTTGCTCCACCATTGGAAAATATACCTGAAGAATTAAAAAAAAAATTGCATTGTATTTTGACATGTACAGTCTGCTTTCCATCAGAATTAAATCGGTCTGGACAATAATCATTCATTTGAATATGAAAAGTTTTGAATAACAAATTACAAAACGTTCTAGATTTACAGTTTTTCAAATAAGTTAGTCTTCATGTGTATGCATGTAGAACACTTCTTTATGAGAGAGGTCTGTCAGCCCTAATAGAAGTGGATATATTGGTGGTTGCAAAGGTACGAAAACCCCTGTAACATATGATATCTCAAACCCAAAATTTTATTTCTGGTTAATCATTTCATGTTTATAATGAAAATAGACATTGTTTGATTTCCAATGCGTATCCAGGTTGTTTTAGGGGTTATAGTCACCGACACGGAAGAATTGACTTCCTACCCCTCCCCAAATCCACGATAGCTATACTTGTTCATAATCAAGCACTAGCTGTTTCATTGAAATAGAGCAGTTCACTATAGAGTGACCTGAATTGTATGCATACTTCTAACACAAAGGTTGTTCAAGACCACCCGGAAGCTTATCCGAGGCTAATCCGACAGAGCAACAAATAATGAATGCAACCTGGATACCAAGTATTGCAATAGGAGGGTTTATTAATAAATGCAAATTTTATGCATACCTCTAACAAAAAGGTTGTTCTTAACAACCAGAAAGCTTGCCCGAGGCTTGCCCGACATAGTAACAAGTAATGTATGCAAACTGGATTCCAATTATTGTAGTCTTATTGTTATCAATCGGTCTATGGAATACCACGTAACTACGTTAAACGCACATAAATTTGAATATATAAGTAAACCCGCCTATTCAACGACGTTTTTCAGCAAGAAATTTAAAATAAATCAAACTAGTGTATTGTCAGGCTATGGTCCAGTGAGAGGATGTCTGATAATCGATCCACTGATGAAAGAAGGATATTGTGATTTACCATGAGCTCTCCATTCAGGCTTGAATTGTTGCCTCATGACTGAGATATTGTTGTAACACATAACAGCTGCATCGAGAGCATTAAGACCTTCCCATGGTGAAGCCGATGCGTGGGACGCTAAACCCTTGTAATGTATCACAACCCTGTCAAAAGATACAGAGATTAAATGGGATAAGTAGAGTTATCATTCTTACTTTTTAATATAACTGTAGTATTACTATGAATTTTCCATTCAGACTTAGATTGTTGTTGCATGACTGAGATATTGAAATATCATTGTAACGGGCTCTTAGCTCAAAGCATGTTATGATAGCTAGACCAACTGACGTGTGACAATACTACTTGGATGTCTTAAGCACACTCATGGAAGAAGAAGAAGAAAACGAAGAAGAAGAAGAGGAAGAAGAAGAAGAAAGAAATAAGAACAGCTGCATCGAGAGCATTCAGTCCTTCCCATGGTGAGGCAGATGCGTGGGATGCTAGACCCTTGTAATGTATCACAACCCTGCCAAAAGATACAGAAATTAATTGGGATAACAGAAGACACCATTCTTACTAATGTAGTACTTGCCATGAACTGTCCATTCTGGCTTGAATTGTTGTCTATTGATTGAGATATTGTTGGGATATTATTGTAACAGGTTCCTAGTTGGAAGTATGTTTTGTGAGCAATACCAACTGACATGTGACAATACTATGTGGAGATTCTTATGCACACTACTGGAAGAAGAAGAAGAGAATAAGAAGAGAAGAAGAGGAAGAAAAAGCAGACGAAAAAGAAGAATACAAAAGGCCAATTACATCAAGAGCATTCAGACCTTCCCAGGGTGAGGCAGATGCGTGGGATGCTAGACCCTTGTAATGTATCACAACCCTGCCAAAAGATACAGAAAATACAAAAATATAGATTAACCCTTAACAACTGAACTGCCCCCCCCCCTCCCCAATCATTTTCAACACGCTTTTGAAACCATGGTAACCATTCTCAAGGCCTGGGCACACCAAACACGGCACGGCATCACGGCACGGTATTTACGCGATGTCTTCCCTGTGATTGGCCAATTGGTAAACATCCTTTGCGCAGAGGAGCGCACTAGCCAATAAAAACCAAGATAGCGCGTAAATACCATGCCGTTTTGCTGTGCCGTGTTTGGTGTGCTGGGGCCTTCAGGCTATGAATAATATATTTGGTATGTGTGCAATCTTTATTGTCAAGTGTGAACAGAGTTTCATCAAAGTTTCGTTAACTACAACATCAAGTTACGAGCACAACCTCTGTTAAGTGCATTCAACGTGGACGCTCCAGAGAACTCTGAACATATAATGCATGTGCCAGGTTCAGTGGTTCTGTGGTGCAATCATTAGAGTGAGTTATCGCCGGTCACTGGTGCAAGGCACCTATCGTAGTTTCAGTGGCCTTGAAGTTTCGTTATTACATCCAAGTGTGAACCCTAACACAGTTTTGTCGTGGTTTCCGGGATCATTTCTTATGATCGCAGCTAGTGTCTCATCTCTGTCTGGTGTGGAATTAACCCATTGACACTCAAAGAAAATCAATCCCTAAATTGATGGCAGCGGTGGGATGCATTTTGATAGGTTTATGCGATGTTGGATTCACCTCGCTGTAATTCCTTATGAGTCATTTTCCACATTCAATTAACAAGTATACATAATACAATATTTCATTGGAATAATTTTGGATTGATTCCTATGTTGTTAAATTGTGTAAAAATGCAATTTTTAACCAGATTTATATATATGTTTCTAGAGCTTTTCATTGGTTCTTTACAAAATTTGCACCAACGCATACATACCACAAAAAACTAAACGCTGCACCGCTGTGACATCAAATAAAATTTGAGGTGCGCTATCACTGAACTTTCCCAAGCATTGGCAAGCTTTGGCTGTGAATGCACGCTGATATCACACACACGCAATTCGAAAGTGAAAGACGCATCACAAAGCTGGCAGGCACATTGCTGCTGGGAAGACAAAAATAAGCAATCGCAGAAAAAATTTAGTATGTTGTCAAAATCTTTCCCGTACCATTCATCTTTTTAAAGTTGTGATAAATTGCAAATTTAGAACCATTGTTTTATACAAGTCTTGTCGAAAGCGCAGACATCGTGTGGATGAAAATACCCATTCCAATTTGCAACTGATTAGTCGTTGATTTGCGATCAATTACAACTTTTTAGCAATACCCCCTTAGCCATTGAATAGAGCCATTGAATAGAGCATCTTTCTTTCACCTCATGCGACATGTTGTATCATCTAACTCATCCCTACTTGCTATTTCATATTGCCCCACAAGGCACTTTGCAATATCATTACCCTAGCTTCAGCCCGGCGTATACCAGCGCACTTAGCCTTTCAAGAAATAAACATTAATCTCACCTGGGTTGAGTGCAGCACAATGTGAATGGATTTCTTGCTGAAGGAAATGAACACAATAGGAGGGATTCGAACCTATGACCCTCTTTTTGGAGGGCGAGGGTTAGAACCACTACACCACAGCGCCTCCACACTCCTGGATGATAATGATTTCTTGTCAAACTTTATGAAAATTCATTTAAAAATATGTTCGAAAAATTCTCAATGAAGAGAGTGATCGAGGAACAGACTTACTGTGTCATTGCAATGAGCATTGGCCGTGGGATGTTCTTCTGGAAGGGATGGGCCATCATGGCGACGTCGATCCCCTCAAAGACACCAGCCTTGATCAGGTCCTTCTTGCCTCCTCCGCCTTCTTCAGCTGGGGTTCCAAGCACCGTAAGCTGCCAGCAAAGAAAATGCAATGATTATCACATCTATGCTTTTACTGGGCTCTTTATTTCGTGTGAACCATTCTAAGGGGGTGTTGTTCAAAAGTTGCTATTGATCGCAAGTTGCAGTTGATCGGAACGTGCCAATCAAAATCATTGTTTCATGCGCGTCTTGTTAAATGCGCCTATCATGCTCAAATGAATATGCGAGTTACAATTTGCAAAGTTGCAGTTGGGTTGCAGTTAATTTGCAGTTGATTTTGAACAACACCCAATAAGAGCCTTTCCTATCACTCACTAAACTACTCGTAAGTGCCTGTCATTTTCAAATGCACTTCTGTAACCATGTCAACAATTCTTTTGAGGCTATGAATGATGACTCTTGAATGTGTGAAATTCTTTATGTTCTGAAGAAGACAATCTTACAAAGAATACTATGAACATGTTCAGAATTATTTCATAGAAATGTAAGACAGTAAACAATAATGTTGCACATTCCACTGAGTAATAGGACTGTTGTACATAATTTCCACTTGCTTATGGGTTAAAGGTACAGTGAAGCATCATTTTAAAGTCTTCTTCTATACAAATCCTGAGTCAATATCGGATTTGATACACCTTGACTTAAAACGACACTGGTATCCTATTCATGGCAAATTTGTCATGTTCACTGTATTAATAATATTCTATTCACTTATTACTTTTTCTTGTATCCATCTATTCATAGCTACATTTGCAACTGATTCCGTTAACATTATTCCTCTGTTACTTATTGGTCAACTTCCAAGTTCATATTTATTAGGCAGTCACTTGTCAGATATTGACTCTTCAATGATGATGATACTGATTTTGTTAGGTCTTCTTGTAATGAATATTCAACATGCACAAACACATTATCATACTGGTCAATGCATGTGATTAGAAAAAAAGGAATAAAACCCAACTGAGAACAACTTCATTTATAGATTATTAAGCCACCAGCTTAATGACATAATTTGTCTAACCTCTCTATGTTGTGGAATTAACCCATCAAGACTAAAAACAAATCAATGCCTACATTGGTGGCAGCGGTGGGATGCATTTTGCTTGGTTTATATGTTGGATTCACCTTGCTACAAGTCCCTATAGATTCTTTTCCTTATTTGCAAGTCTACATATAGCATTCCTTCTTTATAAGATCCCCTCAATGTTCCTAACTTCTCAAAAATGGTATATTTTTTTACACCAGATGCCAAATTGATCGTCATTTTGGCTGCCTTTCTCTTGTTGATTTATCAAATTTTCATTTAAATTATTTGGAATCACAAACAACCTGTCAAAACCAAGCTTATTCAAAGCATACGAGTAATGAGAATTATGTCTGTTTTTGCAGTCTCGTTTTGGAGAAAGAAGGGAACAATCAAGTTGATCTGATCAGCAGAAGAAACACAATATTGAAAAATGACATGCAATGTCCACATCTTGACCACATGCCTTACCCTTCCAATTGGTGCATTGCCAAGCTCAAATGCAGCTTTGATCCCTAGACCTGCAGCAGCCCCACACTCTGCAATCAGGTTGTGTCCGCATGCATGGCCAATTTCAGGAAGAGCATCATACTCGCAGATCACACAAACATGGACGCCATCGTCATTCCCATAGGTAGCCTTAAATGCAGTTTCAAGGTGATAATTTCTTGTAACCTAAAATTAAAAATGAAAAGTTTTGAGTTGATGCATTAAAGGCATTGGCTTACATTGTCAAATTATCGCAACATACCATGCGTAGATGAACATCTGGGCCGAGCTATGGTGACTACAGTTTGATTACTCCGCTGCCCCAAACCCTTTTGCTATTTGAGCACTGAACCATTTTTATTTTTTGGATCTGAACTGTTCATATTATTCTGTCATACTTCCAAATATTTTTAGTGTCACAGAGAGCAAAAGGGTCACATATCAAACTGGTTTTGCCATTATTTGACATTGTTAAATAATGCCTATAAGCAGTGCTAAATGCCTATAAGCAGTGCCAAAAATGATGCATACAATAAAAAACTAGCTTTACCCTGCCTACTAAACACAAAATTCCTCTATATCACATATCCTTTGCCAATGCCAAGAATAAAATTATATCTAAGTAAAGAAACATATCTACAGTATGGACATAATGTTGTTGAAGACCAGGGTTTACAGCATGACATACTATAGAAGGAGAAGGGGGGGGGGGAGGGCAGTTATGGGAAATCATCATGACTCACAAGTCCTAAATTGGAATTAACATCATCAGAATTTTGTTATTGTTACCTGCCATTAATAATATATCAAACTCTTGCTCCATGTAATTGAATGAAAATTTGGAAAGAAATTTGTAACAGATGGCACTTCGGAAATAATCACCTCAAAGCCTTCTTTCTCGAGGTAATCTGTGAGGACCTTATGTGCATGTCTCTCCTCAAAGTTGAGCTCCGGATGTAACCATATTTCTTGACTGATGTCATTCAAAGCGGAGGCTGATTCATCGATCTTCGTTTTGGCCGCCTCTCTTCTCTTACTCCACATGTCTGCATCCTCCAGTGTGTCTATAAACAGATTTAGAAAAATAAAACTAGAATCATCGTCATCATCATCAGCATCATCATCGTCACCACCACCATCATCATCATCATCATCATCATCATCACCATCATCATCATCATCATCATCATCATCATCATCACTATCATAATCACCACTACCACCACCACTATCACCACCATCATCATCATCACCATCATCATCATTATGGAGGCGCCGCGGTGTAGTGGTCATGACTCTCACCTTTCAACTAGAGGGTCGTAGGTTCGAGTCCCACCCAGGGCGCTAATTTCCTTCAGCAAGAAATTCATCCACATTGTGCTGCACTCAACCCAGGTGAGGTAATTGGGCACCTGGTAGGAATATTTATTCCTTGAAACGCCAAGTGCGCTGCATGGTAGCTGCCGGGCTAAAGCCAGGGTGATAATGCTGCAATTGTAGAGTGCTTAGGGAATTCTCATGAAGAGTTGATAAGCGCTATATAAAAGCTGTTCATTATCATTATCATCACCATCATCATCATCACCATCATCATGATTGCATCATCAACATCATTATATTCATCATCACCACCACCACCACCATAAGCACTAACCCCAAGACTTTCGGTATGTGAGTGTGCAGAGCATGATACTACATCACACACATACAGCATTGCTCTATCCTCAGTCTTTGGGGAGAGCACGAGACACACAATGAGACACACAGTGTATACCCTGTATCACTCTCTGTGTTTGTGCACAACAAAACCCAAGGGTCTGTTCTTGCAGACTAACCACCATCATCATCATCATCATCATCATCATCATCACCACCACCACCATCATCATCATCATCATCATCGTCACCATCATCATGATCATCATCGATCACAATCATCATCACCCTCATCATCATCACCATCATTATCATCATTATCACCATCATCCTCATCACCATCATCCTCATCACCATCATCATCATCACCGTCCTCATCATCAGAACACGTACACAAGGAGTGGTAATCGTGTAATCCTCGATCGATTGATTTGGAATATTAATATGTCAGTTCTAGAATATATTAGTGAATTTGGATCAGGACAGTTTGATCAGAGATTTCTCAGTGCACACTGCTGCAGTGTCAATAACATTACATTGTAGAAAAAACCAGTGTGTAGATAATTCATTAAACTAATACTTTATAAGGCCGAACGAGATAAGAACATGAGGTACACTCAATAAAAGGGTAACATATTGGATTGTACTATTGTAGTTGCAAGCTACCGCTTTTTGGAAGCAGAATAATATAACGTACTATACGGTGCCACCAAAGTTTCCCAAATTACTGAATTTCAAATCATATCATCTTGGCTTGCATGGCAGGATCTTGTTTGATTACAAACCTACTGGGTGACTTCAAGTACGGTGTTTGGTGTTGGTGTTGGTGTTAAGAGAGCAAAACAGTCTGTAAACCGAGCTCGAACACCATTGGTCAGGTTACAGAAGTGATACTGAAACGACCGGAAATACGTCAGAATCTTGCGAGGTCTACCCCAAACACCAACAGATTTAAAGTTTGGTGTTGAGGCTGGTACGTTGGTTTTGCTGCAACACCAACACCAGCGTTCAACACCGTACTTGAAGTCACCCACTCAGTAGACCGATAAAACGGGTCTATTTCGATCAGGATTTGCTTCGCTGAGGCTATCGCCTGGCTACGCATCCTTTCTCAAGAGACCGTTAACGGCGCTAGAGACGTCTGTGATGAAGCCCAAAATACCCTCGGCAAATGGTGGTCGCCGCCAAAAATCACAATAAAAATCATGAAAAATGGTGTAAACCTCCATTTTTTCGATTAAACAAAATGTTTAATCATGGGATAATGTTATAAAGATGTAAAAACGTACCTTTTATTCCATTTGAATGCTTAAAATTAAATATTAGGGCAATATCCGTGAAATCTCAGCTCTCGCCGTCTCAAAACAAGT
>BQKZ01001039.1:0-50074 GCA_036244855.1 Temnopleurus reevesii
TATTTTTCTGAAAAACAAATAATAAGTGAATGTTCTCTGTTTTACAACAATATAGGTCTATATTCGTCAGTTGATATATTTTCTACACACATGTATGATACTGCCATTGTTTTTGTATTTCCGATAAACTCTTTAAATCACTAGGATTTTAAGTAAATCTGAAAGATTGTTGTCAGGCACCTACACCAATTGGATTGAAATATTCAATCTAATAGGCTTTACTCTTGAATCTGATATATTCGATTGGTAGAAATATCAATCCAGTTCGGATTATCATTGAAATCTAAATTGGTCTCTGAACTTATAGCGAACAGATATGGCTGCGAGACCATTTTTTTTTTGCACATAGAAGCATCGCGAATAAGGTATAATATGATGAAAAATGATAAAAAGTACTTCGTTGATTTTACTATAACATTTAGGTTATTTGGATCTAAAGGCAATCAGAATGTATTATAATATAGTAAAGAAAAAGACGGACAAAGAGAAGGAGGGGGAGAAGGAGGAGGAGGAGGAGAGAAAGAGTGAAAGATAGAGAGAGAGAGAGAGAGAGAGAGAGAGAGAGAGAGAGAGAGAGAGACAGAGAAAGAAAGAAAGAGAGGGGGAGAGGGATCGACGACAATAGGAGGAGGAAGACATCATATCGAAAAAAAAAAGGAAGAAGAAAAGCTTGCGAATACAAATTTCAGAGAAGCTGAAAAAGCAGTGAAAATGACGAATACCACCCCTCACACAAAAAGGAAAAAAATCGGGCAGATATTTAAATCGGATTCGAGGAGAGCCAATCTCACACCCCGCATCTTGATCATCATCGTTCTTAACGATCCCTTGTGATGAAGAAAATGCACTTAAGAGCCAGTTTATTTCAGGTTATATCCCATATGGCTTGAAAGTCAAAGCACATGCACTTTGATGTTCTTAAAGCTCCCGTCACACTTTCATCAATCTCAGCGTAGACTTGGATCATTCTGTAGTCTGATTCAAAAAAAGAATCACAGTCGCATTCAAATAGCGATGGCTAATAATGTCAAAAATCTAAATAGAATTTAGCTTATTAAGTCGTTGCAAAATATAGAAACCACCTGGATTTTATTAGTTAATTGGTACTTTATATTTCAAAATAAAACAAATTAAATAAATTTAAAAAAAATGCGCGCGGAGGATTTGGCGAGTAGCGTGTGAATGCTTTGTTGGCCAAAAACCTTTTGCTTCTTGAGCGCTAATCGGTTTTTTTTCTCATAAAACTCTTCTTGGAGAGTAAATCTGTATTACATTGTGTCACACATTCAAATGTTCAGTTCACCGTCTGACCAACGTATACTGTGCGCTCGGGGAGCGTTTTTATCTTTGAAAACGTTAGGCAGATGCAAGCTAAAAACGTAAAGGTGTGAGTCGGCATTAAGATATCGAAAGGCTCGCATACATTTAAACCGGTTTTACGATGATTTGGAATTATTAAATGATATTGTTAATGCAGGAAGTTTAAACGACCCCTAAGAAAGCTGAAAAACTCATGTGTGACTGAGAAATCGACTCCAAGTCCCTCGATCTTAAAATCTACTCAAGTCAAACAGGATTTAATGTTTTCTCATGAACTCTGACTTTTAGTGCAAGTCATTTTGCTATGATTTGAGTCATATAATCTTACAAATACAGTGACCAGGGTGGCAAATGAGGCAAGAACTTAGCTTGTGTCTTTAATTGATTAGTTATATCAGTGCGTTGTATCTTTTCTATTGAAATTAGAATTAGCATTCTTGTTTCAATATTGACCTGCTTAATTTGATTCGTTTCGAAGCAAGTTCTATTTTTATTTCCAATAGAATCATAAATCACTTTTTA
Organism: Temnopleurus reevesii; assembly: GCA_036244855.1. NCBI lineage: Eukaryota > Metazoa > Echinodermata > Echinoidea > Temnopleuroida > Temnopleuridae > Temnopleurus > Temnopleurus reevesii. The sequence continues at coordinate 1,843 of BQKZ01001039.1, forward strand.
GAAGTTCTAAAATCTGATGTGAAGTATTAGGGGCAAAATCTAAAACCATTCTTTAAACCAAAAGACGCTATGTCAAATTTCTATTCCAACGAATAGGAATCCCTAGGGGAATGACGAAATTTCTGAAATCGGCACAAAATCATTTAAACTTACCCTTTTACGGTGTTAAGTGTTGGTTGTCAAGACTCGTTTAAGACCACATGAATGAAGACATAAGAGAGGAGAGAGATATTAAGATGATCAGAGAGAAGAATATATAGAGAAAGATTCAAGAAGGGAGAGAGTGGCTGGAGAAAGGGAAGAAAGAGATGGAATGAAAGGTTCAGAGATTTTACGTAGATTGTAAAACACATGTTCCTTCTTTTTCTTTCATTAAATCAAAGAGCAATAAATTGATTTGCACTGTCCTATATATTGTTATTGTTGTTTTATGTTGATTAATTGATCTGGGGTCGCCCATTCACCATAGGTTGGTCTCCCATGGGGCCCAGGCAAAGAACATAAATTAGAATGCGTACATAATTGGTAAATGCATTTAAGGATACAAATACAATGGGCAACAGCTCAATGAGCAATATTCAACATAAACAAAAAATAGCCAACAAACTATAATTTTGTTCTTGCACGATCATTAAAACGATGACAGTCAGTCTCGGCTCTGCGAAAATATTCTTTAGGGCCCCTAAATCCGTGAATATGAACCAGGGGAAGCACGTGGCTAACGCTAAAATCCTAAAATCGACTTGCGAAATCGCAAGCTGGTAATTCAAGCTGGTAATTCCAGTTCATCTTCCCATATCGACAATAAGAACAATAATATTGGACACTTAAATGATTATTAACTATTTATATTTTTATAAAACCGGTGTCCGAAATATGTTTCTCTCCAATATGGTAATACACCAAGAAAAGCATAAATGATAATTATAATCATAACGAATTATATATTATATATATATATATATATATATATTAAATATCTTGTCGTGTCCCAACTGCGGAACAGACACTTTTTTTATGTCTCATGTCGCTGTTCCATCTGCCTCATCACTTTGCACTCTCATTAAATATAGATTTAACTAAAGGAGCCCTAGATTCCTAATGAAATAAATGAGGTAGGGAAATTGGACAAAGTGAAACAAAGCCAAGACACATTTGTCATTATGGTAATGACTCGTGAATGTCAATCAAAACCTCGTAAAAAGCAGCTGCGATAATTTATCTATACTCCTTTTTGCTAGTGCGTGCGTGAGACGTCTAAAATAGGATATTCACCCCTCCCGATTCCTCATTTTATATAGAACAATTGCTTGAATAAATTGATGCAAGAATACACAAATGTATCTTAATTCTTAACATATATCGAAATAAAACCCCTGTGAAAGTATCATTTCATTATTTTACTGTGTGCTTGGTCAAGCATTCCTAACTGCCCGATCGATTTTAGTTTTTATTCAAAGGCTATCCTATTTGTAAAGAATTGATATGCAATATAAATAGGTTGGGAATCACTTTTTAATTGTCCCACTTCATAATGGGCACATTTCAATAACTAAAATCACCATTTTGTAAAATTGATTACAGGGTGTTAAATGCCATTACAGTAACGCTACCTAATTTGATTATGTAAGATGTGTTATATTGATGAAAATCTATACACAATTAAGGGCGATCCGTGCTGTTTTTATATAGTAGTGCTTGTTAAACACGACATAATTTATTTTCATAAAATAAAATGGTTAGTGGGACAAAAGATACGTACGCCGTGTATTGAAATGTTTGGCAACAACAATCAGAAGCCGGTTCTGATTTGAATATCATTACAAAGGACCATTGACGTGGCGTTCGACTTAGTTTGCCGGAAACGTATTTTTGTATCGTGCCATTTTCCTGTTTTTTTTCTTTTGTTTGCCTGCGTTTGTTAGTTAACTCTACGTAAAAGTTCTCCTCTGAAGAAGGATGCCAAAGGATATCACATATCCAGATATTTTGGAATTACCTGAATACTGGAAGGCCCTAAAGCAATATTGACGAATAATTCGATACTTGGCAGAGAGTATAAGAAGAGCAAATTTACATCTTCTTAACATGAAGACGATAAAAATAGTGTTTCAAACGCCGAGCACGAATAAACAAAAACAACAAACCGCAAAAACATGGCTCCTAGACTGACCATGAGACCACAATAAACACACACTTTAAGATATTTGTAAGAAATGCGTTTAAGATCAGCATGTTTCCTTCAGCATGAGTTGGAATCTTTATTCAATCCCATTTACCAAAAAAATGTCACAAAAACACAAACACCATTATCGAATTTACTGGACTTGCTACGCTATAACACAGAAATATGAAATTGTTTCCATCTAATCAAATAATCGTGATGTTATAACAAGATAACGTTCTGGAGCACGATTGATTACGAAATGGATTTAAGGCAAATTCATTCAGTTCTTAATAATTATTTTCAAATTTGCGTGAAAGATTCCTTTTGCAGTCGAATTACTAACACCATGTGCTGCACTTGACCCAGGTGAAAATGGGTTCCAGGTATCAATATATTCCTTGAAACACCTGAGAACCTAGGCTGACTAAACAGTAATAGCCTGGGTAAACACAGTTATCAAGCGCTGCAGATTCTACGCATTACAGTGACTGCATTATATATAAATAAACCTTTCATTATTTTCTGCTCGTTTCTTACATCCTTTTGTATTCAAGGTCACCATCTTCTTTTTTTTTTCAGTTTATGGAAGGCCGAACGTGCATGGCCTTTCCGACCTGTGAATCCCTTTCTCAGAAGTAGCACCATATTGGAGATCAATTTACCCGAAGACATTTCAAGATGCCTATTAATTACTTTCTCCCATGATGGCGGTGATTAGGAAGTTAATAGCCGAGGTGCCATCAATGGCAGGTTTTCAGCGGCTGCGGTGGTGGTGTTGGGATGGGGTTCCCTGGATTGCACATTCTATCGGGTTATTCAACTTAATCTTTAAGTTAAACGCCTTTAAAGGCGTACTCACATCTTTGTACTTTTAGGCTGTGTAGACCCAGCGTTCATGACAATTAAAAACATTCCCTGGACGCACAAAGACGCAGGTCATACTGTGGACCGACGATCGGCGTACGCTCCACGATCGCAAACCGAATGTCAGACCACCGTTTGATCAGTGTATACTATCAGCCTTTATTTTTTGTTGGGTCTGCCTAGACTGCATATATCAGGGCATTTATCTCAAAGATGAATCCTGATACTGTCTACCGTGATGGGATAAATAAAGACGCGATGACTTATGGCCGGTTTCTTGTAGTGGTGTTCTTGAGATGGGGTTCTCTCAGTGGTCTGCCCAAGTAAATCGAGGTGTTAAAAGAAGAGTCTACCCCAAAATGATAATTTTATAACAGAAACAGAAAAATTGTGAGTAAAACAAAACAAAATTTAGAAGAAAATCGGACAAGTAAGAAAAAAAGTTATGAATTTTCAAAGATTTGAGAAAATGGGCAAATCAGTGGAAATTCCCAGAGATGTTGCCAACTTGATGACATCGTGGGTGCACAACTAACCAGAGTTCTCATTATATATAAGGTGCAAAATTCATCATTTCTACAGAAAGTTGCAAAGTTTGTATGAATGTAGAAATGCAAAAAGTCAATCTACATATCTATCATAAAGATATCCTACGGTTAAAGTCTTGAGTAAATCATATTTTCGGGGAAAAAAGTAACATTATATGACATTGGTATGAATGTAATAAATGATCAGTTGTGCACCTATGGCGTCATCAGTTGCCAATTTGTCTAAATATATAAATATTCATAACTTTCTTATTAGTTGTCCAATTTTTCTCCAACTTTTTGTTGTTGTTTTGTTCATCTAATTTTTCTGCTCCTGTTGAAGAAACATTATTTTTGGGTAGACTCTCCTTTTAAACCTCAAAATAAATCCTGTTACTTGTAACTAAAGAAAATAGTATAACTATCTCCCGTTGTATGGGTAACTATGATGTACATCCTTTAATGGTTGTGGTTGTGGTGGTGTAGGTGGTGGTTGTGTTAGGGTGGAGTTAGCAGATACATGATTGCACTTTTCCAATCATTAGTGTCTGTGAAAAGCGTATGCCAAATATTGAAAACAACACTCTGAATCATATATACCTCTGCTCATTACGGGTCACCTACACATTTCCATTTGTAACCAAAATAAGGCCACATATTAATGTCATTTATGGAATCGACGAAAGGACACTTGAGGATTAGCATCGTGCAACTCCCCTTCTACATTTGTGTCTAGAGAATGTATTCAAATTTCTTATACACGTTTTTAAAAAAGATCGCCTGAAGTTAACTCAATATGGTAGACATATATGGCCTAACTCTCCTCAAACCTATTGGTCAAAATGTGTCCAACTCATTGGCCAATTACCGAATTCGACAAGGAGTTGGACATATTTTACACCTTTCAAACTTCTGGGGGAATACATTCAACTATAAATTCGACATATTCTATAGCCAATAGCTGAGAAGACACTATATGCCTAGTCAGTATGTTGCTAAACTTTTCCCTACGTGTTAAGATTGTACGCTAGAAATACGTTACTTTAAAAATCAATCTGAACTTTCTTAAAAGTTTCGTCTCATCCTACCCACGAGCCATGATTATATTCTTTAAACAAAAATATAAAGAACTTCTGGTCTGTATTTATCCTCATATCAGACATCTGTTTTGATGGCTGAGGTAACAGATGCGACCAGGCTCCCATGTTTGGATGGGGATAGACTGACTCATCTTCCCCGAAGGCCTGGGGAGTGATGACCGCGTTAACCGCTATCTAGGAATCTTCGTTTCACTGGGCGCAGAAGGAAAAACGATTCGAGGTATTAGATTGATATTAGAAGCTCGTTTTCTCCCGGGAACCATCGTCTAGCTCGATCAAGAGAGGCAGGTCACTGGGCCAAATATCAGAGGCATATTTGGAAAGTTTTATTTCATGGAAAAGAAGCCTATACACAGATATAGCATTTAATGCATCTTCTACAACAAAAACAAAACAAAAAAACAAAAAAAAAAACGAAATGGTTTATTTGACAAGAAAAAAAATTAAACACATGAAATAGAATTTAGAAATCCAAGTCCCAGTGAATTTATTTACCATTCAATCTTTAATTCAACGATATCATAACATAATTTCCTTCTCTGTTCATCTATTTTGTTTCGATTTTGCTGGGGGTGGGGCATTCTCGACAAACTTTACCACCAAGTATTGAATATAACACGATATAAACTATTTCCGTAAAATAAGGTGGGTCATAGACAATGGAACCGTACCTCGTGTATTAAACTATGCGGACACAACAATAACAATCCGGTTCCGCTTTGAATAGCGTTACAAGAGACCACTGAATCTGCGTTCGACTTAATTTTTCGGAAATAGTTTATATCGTGTTATATAATAACATTTTCATGTATAGATGTCACAACACATTGGTAATATGACACCAATAAATAGCAAGCTTGCTAGTCATGCTAGTAGGGTATCTATTCAATTTTAGATTTGTTTTGTTCCCAAGAATTTTAGATTTTATCATGTCGCATTAGTCACGTTTCTCCAAAGGTGTGGGTTAGTTGGCAATGGATCAGACCTTTGGTTACATCGCAATGCATGCATCCGGCTTGGTAAAGGTCGACTCACACCTTCGCGTTTTTAACCCCGTCGGCCCAGCGTTTTTGGAAATAAAAAACGCGCATACTGGCCACACAAAGACACATGCCATACGGTAGACTAACGTTCGGTGTACGCTCCATGAACGCCAGCCGAACGTCAGTCCACGGACTGATCAGCGTATACTGTGCGCTCGGCGAGCGGTTTTAATTGAAAAAAGAACCCTTCGCCAACGTAGGCTAAAACACAAAGGTGTGAGTCAGCCTTTACATCGCCTTGCATCCGTAATGGAAGGTTTACGACTTTCTTTAAAACTTCGGGTTATCCTACAAGGCCAGCGATAATCTTATTTTGAAGGTGCGTTAGTCAAGGTCATTGCTATCTGAGTCATATCAAATAAAAACATTGGCAACTATGCAGAGGTCGCTCAACACTCTTCAAATGAACTAACTAAAGCCAAAGGACGACTCACATATTTGCGTTTTTATCCTACGTAGACGCGCACAGTGTACGCAGATCAGACGGTGGAGTGACGTTCGGCTTGCGTTGAAGGAGCGTACGCCGAACTTCAGCCCACCGTATGACCTGCGTCCAGGGAGCGTTTTATAATTGCCAAAAACGCTAGATCGACGCAGTCTTAAATAGCTCCGAGTCGTCCGATGTATGAGACGGTCATCTGCTTTCATCTTTGTCTATCAGCGGCTAGGGAATTGAAATCCACCGATTCTTTCTGTTAACTAAAAACAAAAAAAAAGTTCGACTCCTTATCAAAAGCCTTATAAATTTCCTCCGGTGAATTATCTGGGGACAAAATTTGCAGGTAATGTTTATCAATAAAAAAAAACCGAATAAAAGTAAAATGGGACCAAAGCTGTAAGCACTTTTTCCCTAGCGCCGCCCGATTGCACGAGCTTCATTTTGTTTATTTATTGCTTATTTATCCCCTTTAGATTATCCAAAAAATTTGGAATCACATATTTGCCCCACCTCCGTTTAACTGCAACTCTGGCTACACGTTTGGAAACTGTACACCTAACATAATGGTGATTCGATTCGTATTCCATACACTTCACTTTGAGCACATCCACCCCATATTTAGGCTGGGAAAGTCACTAGGTTACAAGCTAGTTAGAGCCCACTAATGAGAATGGCATATGCCAAATCACATGCATTAGCCCTATGTCATGGAAGAATAGATGTTTTCAAGGACAATGTGACGATTCTTGTTTTTGGTGATATTAACATTGAACTTGAATGCGTGATAAAAGCGTCATGAAAGTTGAGGGTTTGCACTTTCAGTATCCATTAAACGATTTTGCGCGGAGACTAAAAATAGGAGAGAAATTGTTTTTCAAAACTTGCTTTGCTGCCCCCCCCCCCATTTCCATAACTACACCCACATAACATACAAACACAGATCCAATGTACACAAAATTCAGTCAAAACAACGCACCCACACATTCACACACACGCTTTCTCACGCACTCACACATTTACACAACACACACACACACTCAAACTCACACACACATGCACACAAACACGTACTAATAAAGTTTAGAATTTTTTCACTCTCTTGTCTTTATCCAGTCAAATTTATTCAAAACAGTTAATCCCAAACAGACAAACACTCACACACGCATACTTCACGCACACACGCACACACGCACACACACTACCAAGCCCAAAATGCTCCCTTCATGTTTGTATCAACCCCACCTTCATCTCCTCACCTGTCCACGTACCCCCAACTCGCTCCCTTCCCTGAACTGAACTTGAACCCATTAAACATTTTAATTGATATCCCATATACAAACGGTGCTCATAGAATGCATGATACCAAATGTTTGCCAGCCATGCACTTTCAATCCACACATTCACAAAATAAACTCTAAATTGTTTTTATCTGAAGACAGATATTCCGATATCATTTCCTATTTGCACCCATTATAGCAAGGGCGCTCTGATTGCACTAGCAGAAATAATTATGTCCGGTTTGGGTTTAAATCAGTGGCTTCAGAACGCTTACAATGATCTATACATTCAAGTGGTGAGTAATTGTACCAGTACAATACATAACCACCCATACTTTTAATATATTGGGAGCGTTGTGGTGTAGTGGTTCGGACTCTCGCCTCTTAACTATAGGGTCTGTCCCAGGGCGTTAATTTCCTTCGGCAAGAAATTTACCCATAGTGTGCTGCACTCAACCCAGGTGAGTTGAATGGGTACCTGGCAGGAATCTTTATTCCTTGAAATGCCAAGTGCGCTGGTGGCTGCCGGGCTAAAGCCAGGGTAATAAATGCAAAGCGCCTTGAGCACTCAGAAATGAGAGTGGATACGTGCGCTATATAAATTGCATATATTATTATTATTATTATTATTATGCTCTCTCTTTTTATATCCTCTCAGGAGCCAGCCTTTTGAACAAGCAACGTTTCTTCCTTTTTCATTTCTTTTGTAACATTATGTTTGAATTTTCGAAAAGAATTGAAATAGATGATTTGTTTTCAAGTGATTTAATACATGTTATTATGTTAGTTGATACTTGCGTGTTTGTGAAGCGCATAGAGAATTTCCCTAATTATTATGCACTATACATTTCTATTATTATTATTATTACATGGAAAGCTATTGAATATCACTCAACGAATCCATAACTATATTGATTATTCTCTATTTTAATTAAATGTGATGATAACAGAAGGTAATCTCCATGTTTTATGGCTTGCATAATAAAAAATAACAAACAATATTGTCATTTGACAAATCGATAATAAAGTTCTTAATTGAATGTTCCAGTACAAGGGTTACTGTTGGTCATGTCGCTTTGTAAAAAAAAAAGTAGAACAAAACTAAAATAATGCCTGGCATTGTCCATAATGCGATGGCCAAATCTAACAAATTGCGGCATGCATTATATAGGGGAACATTACTCATTTTGCCAATCATGACACTTCTCTTTATGATATCGCTATGTTCTTTCCAAGTAGCAAATCACGGAAAGACCAGAGTTCAGACTGCATGGATAAAACGACTAAACCTTTTACCCAGGGTTAATACAGCTGACACTGACATGGTTTCGCCAGGAGTTTATGGTTAAATCGAGCTGCCTTTGATCTTGAACTTGAGGGAAGTTAAAGGGAAACGTGGGTATCCCTGGGGAAAACTAGGCGAGGCACATCGGTCATTCGTGCGTTCAGTCATGGCCGTGGGTAGCCAAACCTCTGCAAGCGTGACACGCCTGTTCGTAGTCATGATTTGTCCAGTTGAGGACTGTGTGTTCTGATAGCACCCACCTCTGCATATTCTCTTACACTGAACATACAGGGACTGCATAGCACTCAACCACGGTTCTTACATAGCCCTCTGATCAGTTGAGGACTGTGTGTTCTGATAGCACCCACCTCTGCATATTCTCTTACACTGAGCACACAGGGACTGCATTGCACTCGACCACAGAGTTCTTACATAGCCCTCTGATCAGTTGAGGACTGTGTGTTCTGATAGCACCCACCTCTGCATATTCTCTTACACTGAACATACAGGGACTGCATAGCACTCAACCACAGAGTTCTTACATAGCCCTCTGATAGATATACCCTTCTGATATCTCGCCTCCAGAGGGTTATATAACATCAGAGGGTAGGACTCTGTGGTTGAGTGCTATGCAGTCCCTGTGTGTTCAGTGTAAGAGAATATGTAAAGATGGGCGCTATCAGAACACACAGTCCTCAACTGGACTAGCCTGTTCGTAACCATGATCTGATATAGCCTTTGCATTTTGGGCATGTGTGAAAACGATCAGAAAACGTTTGTGGTGGGTATACAAAGTGATGACATTCCGAGTTAGCCTCAAATCTATATATATCCGTTCCACTCTGAATCCTGTGTGCGTGGGGGTAGAAGAGATGATCATAACCCCACCCCTCTCTTCTACCCACCCCCACCCCTCCCCCGCGCAGCCCGAGCATATCTTCCATTGGGAAATATTGGCAAATTATTATTTCTAGTCGTCGCAGTCGTGATCGCGAGATCACAGAGCTATCCACAATTTTGAGAATGTGAAAAGTTATGATTTGGATTTCATTTTGCGATTCGAATTTTGTCAATGCGGACCTCATTCAGACCCTATAATAAAGATGGAGTCCTAATCTTTGGGACAATCTCCATTTTCAATGTTACCAACGACAATCCCCCCTTCTCTCTCCCCCCCCCCCTTATCACACTACCTCGTGTGCTCAGGCACAACCCACGACTGCTATAATGCATGCTCCTTCCCAGTCAGAGATACGATATTATTCTGAAATGTAATAAAATGTAATAGACATTCATTCGTCATGAGGTGATATGTATCATATCATTTTGATGCAAACCATAAATATATTAAAATTATTGTTATATCTGCATAGTGTAATAAGGGAAGTTCTTGGGCTGGGAGTTATTGGACCAAAATGTGAAGAACATGGACTGGGAGTTCTTGGACTTAAAGATGAATGTGTGGATCAGTGGTAGAGCGTCTGCCCCATGAACGGAAGGTCGTGGGTTCGATCCTCGGCCGGGTCATACCAAAGGTCTATCAAAATGGGACCATCTGCCTTCTTGCCAGGCGCTCGGCATTTAAGAAAGGAGAAGGGTAATAATAACTTTATGTTATGCAGGGTCCGCTGGAAGAGCAGCTTACTTACAGCTGAATGTGGCTACCCTGGGTAAATAAGACATTATTATTATAATCATAGCACTGATTAGATATTGAAAAAATATGTGGGATATTATTTGAAGTAATAAAGCCCCATGTGCGCCCATTATCATCTTGTATTTTACCTTACTATAAAAGGGTATACGGGAGCTAGCTATCTGCAGATGCATTTGCCTCGAAAAAAAAAAGTTATGTTCCCTTATAAACACTCTCGGATTTCCTAAAGGATTTCCTTGTTCAGTCACCGATATCTAACGAATAATTTCCCATGGCCTTTTGATGAACACAGGCTGGAAAGCTTCTAGTCAACTTTGCATGGGGATCATGTTTATTCAACAAGTTCCATAATTGTATACGCAAGATAAAAATCTATATCTTTTCTGAAAACATAATTTTTTTTTTCCGAAGTCGAACTTCTTTTCAAGATGACTTGTAATCATATTAATAGTTTTTGTCTCATTGATTCGGTTCGAAAGTTACAAGAGCTTATTCTTATAAAGTTTTATAAATATATAACATTTTCTATTACAACAACCAAACCCAAAACAAACTTGAGTACTTGATAAAAACTCTCTCATCGATGAAGTTTTTGAATTATTCCAAACGATATGGAAAGGATTTAGGAATTTGATCCATTTTCGCTTGAACTTTGATGAATCACTTAGAACATGGTGTCACGAATGTTGCTGTTATTCATCTCATACACGATCGACAACTGTGCAGGAACTTTTAGAAGCAATACTAGTTCAAGCTTCAGTTACACCAGAGATGTGGGAATGTATCGTGAACAGATAGATTACAAATCTAAGGCAATAGGGCAAGTGGAGTTTCATTGACAGTACATAAGCTCAGAAACTCATAGGGACACGCCCGGTTTACGCTGAATTCGTTTAGCCTACGCTCGACTTACGCATATGTTAGTATCAAAGCACGTGCTTGCCCTTGCACGGGAATCGTAACATTAAACTAAACCTATGAAGGCGTCATCATGGTGTAATGGTTCTGACTCTTGCCTTTAACTAGAGGGTCGACGCGCGGCGGTTCGAAACCCACCCATAGAGTTACTTTTCTTTAGCATGAGATTCATCTACATTGTGGTGCACTTGACCCAGGTGAGGTGAAAGGGTATCTGGTAGGAATATTTATTCCTTAACATGCCATGTGCGCCGGTGTACGTCGGGCTAAAGCCAGAGTAATAATACAGCAAGCATCGTAGATCCTTTAGACTTCTGCTATGAAGGTATTACGTACTTTAGGTGCTATGTAAGGGCATACTGTTGTTGCGAAAGGGTAAGCGGTGGTTGTATTTTGAGTAAATGCGACTGAACCTTTTTCTTGGCGGAAGTGATCTGTTAAACGTTTCCTTAGAGCTTAGAGGAATACAAAAACGGAACCACCAAAATAGAAACAGTCTTCTACCCGTCTTCTCCCTCTGCGGAAAATCGAAGCTGAAGTGTGGGGTTTTCAGAGCGAGTTCAAGGAAGTACTCATTAACGGCCTTGAATATCGAGGGTTACGGAGGGACCCTGGGGAAAGACATGAGCTAACCCGGAAAGGAAAAGAGCGATGAGTCTACGTGTATATCCAGGGGCAGTGGGGAACATGCTTCCCCTCCAGCCCCCCGTAAAACATGTAAAAGGAGAACTACAATTTGACTACAACTAAACTACAGATAAACTGCACCTAAGCCACACCTTAATTAAAAGTAAACTTCAACTAAACTACAGCTAAATAATGGTAAAATCTATTAAACCTAAAGTAAAATAAACGTAAACTTATATTAAACAAAGATTAAACTACAACTTAACAAAAACTAAACAAAAACTAAACAAAAACTAAACAAAAACTAAACTAAAGCAAAAAATAAAAACAATTAATAACTGTTAAAGTGAGAAAAGGTTAGGATTCCAATTTTTTTCATATGTATTAAGCCCCGGTCACATAGGACCCCGGAAACAACACGATTCACCCCGACTCTTTGTTAATTCACAGTTAACTGCCTCAGAACAACGTGTCGGGGTGAATCGTGTTGCTTCCGGGGTCCTATGTGACCGGGGCTTTAGATCGGGACGTCTTCTTGAAGGAACTGTATCCAAAGGTATTGTATTAAACCATCAATATATAGANATCCAGGGGCGGTGGGGAACATGCTTCCCCTCCAGCCCGCCGTAAAACAGTCAGGGAAACTCTCGCTTTATCGAGATCTCGTCTTTACGAGATAATACGTAGTTCAGCGATAGCGGTCGGAGCGCTACGAATTCGTGCGGGTCAGATCGCCTGTGTAAAGTGAATGGCAATTTGCTTTTCCGTCTTACACACCCATCATTAAAAAATCATTTAAAAAATCCCTCATGGTGGCGAATTTTCTTACTAACATATAAAGTGGAAAATGTATTTCTCTTCAACATACTAGCGTACGAAAATTCGCCGCCTTGAGATTTTGTTACAATATTTTTTTAATGATGGGTATGTAAGACGGAAAGCAAATTGCCATTCACTTTATACAGGCGATCTGACCCGCACGAATTCGTAGCATTCCGACCTCTATCGCTGAACTGCGTATTATCTCGAAAAAAACGAGATCTCGATAAAGCGAGAGTTTCCCTGACTGTAAAAGGAGAACTACAATTAGACTACAACTTTAAACTACAGATAAACTACACCAAAACCACCCCTTAATTTAAAGTAAACTTCAACTAAACTACAACTAAATAAAGGTAAAATTCAATTAAAGCTAAAGTAAAATAAACGTGAACTTATATTAAACTAAGATTAAACTACAACTAAAGCCCCAGTCACATAGGGCCTCGTAAGCAACACGATTCAACCCGACTCGTTGTTCTGAGTCAGTTAACTGTGAATTAACAAAGAGTCGGGGTGAATCGTGTTGCTTCCGGGGTCCTATGTGACCGGGGCTTTAACAAAAACTAAACAAAAAATAACTAAAGCAAAAAATAAGAACAATCAACAACTGTTAAAGTGAGAAAAGGTTAGGATTCCAATTTTTTCATATGTATTAAGCCTGGGTCACATATGACCCCGGGAACAACACGAGTCACCCCGACTCTTTGTTAATTCACAGTTAACTGCCTCTGAACAACGAGTCGGGGTGAATCGTGTTGCTTCCGGGGCCGTATGTGACCGGGGCGTTAGATCGGCACGTCTTCTTGAAGGAACGGTATCCAAACGGTACTGTATTAAACCATCAATATAGAGATTTCGAATGAAACGTTCTGATAAACAGAGATAAGTGTAACGGACCTGTTTAAAGGGCAACTAGAAGATAGGTATCAAAGGGGTGGGAGATGGGCGGATAGGGTTCGGATTTTCGCAGACTTGGAAATTGTAATTTTGACGGATATAGAGGAGGGGGGAGCTGGTGGACCCAACCGAAATTCACATGTCGCTGTCTGACTCCTTTATGGACTAAGTATATGAGGGCAATCCCATTTCGTATACGATTCTAATGTACATCCTTAAGAGGGGAATAACGAAAACAGTAATATATACTTTGAAAGTGTAAACAAAAAAACGTTTAATGAGAGGTTGAACGACAAAGGAGGGGGTGCATGTGGAATTTTCAGTTTTCCAGTTATCTACGTCAGATGTTAACATATTCGTACAATTCATTTAAAGCCCAAGTACAGTTTTGGTAAAAGCGAATATTTTGATTGCTAAATTTTGTCTTCAAATCTACTTAGAACAAAACCTTATCTCATGAACATATTTTACAAAAAAATTTGCAAAAAATTAACAAATTTTGGAAAAGTTATATCCTAAAGTGTGGAAAATATTTTAGCGTCGTAGCGCACGACGCTAATTGAATATTTTCTTTCTTGATAAAGGACAGCTTCTCATAAGCAGAATTGGATGAAAATTTCAGAATTTATTCTTTATGTATTCCTTTTTAGCATGATTTAATAAAATCTAGGAAATAATTTTGTATATGCCCGATAATAAGCAAAATATTGTTGTAACCAAGAGAGGGCGCTAAATACGATTTAACGGTCACATTCAAATATTCAAAAGAAATCACTCGTAGAAAAGTATGCTATGGTCTTGAAATGTGTATATAAACTATATGTCATGGTAAATATCCCCCGAATTCACACTTCTGTAAGTTTTACCAAAACTATACAGGGGCTTTAAAGCATATCATAGGCCATATATACACACTTCTATTCAAACGTGTTTCATATTCCTTCAAAACATTTCCCCCTCCCCGTCATAGGATTTCTAAATAAAACACAAATAAACACATCCAGAAAATAGCAAAATAACTTCCAAGCACTTCTTCAATATTGCCATCCTCTCGTCTCGAGGGATTAAATATCCATTTCACGGCCCGCTGCTGCCGATGAGATTCAATACATTACCAGAGGGGTACTACAGTGCCCCCACCATTACCCCCTCTTGATCCAAATATCCTCCAAAGCATCGAGTTTTATGGTTCTGCCTGGGTGAGAAGTGCATCCGTTTAGCCATAGTGAGTAATGTTAACTGTTTAATCCCAAATGATTTGTTAAAAGAGGTATTCTTGAATTCTGGGATGTGAAAATTGGTGAGTACTTTGTTTATGCTCAAAAATAAAAGAGAACATAATTATGTGCCTTTTGCGATTATTCAATCAGTAAAATAAAAAAAAACATGAACTGGAAAACAAAAATGCTATTTCAGCCACTGGAATGGTTTTTAAATGCCATAATTGTCAGAGGTTGTTGGTGCCATGTGTTTTTCGTGTTCAGGAGAATTGTGTTTGTTCGGAATTGAGTGTTCAAGATTTTAATACAAATCATTACAACGTTGGGAAAAAGATCAAACATACCATCATATTTTATGTACATTTGAATGCAAGTCCTCTTCAATCATATAAAGAAATCTCAACTCGGTCCGCTGTTAAGAGAAGTGAATTTATCAGTCGATTATTCAATATATCCTGGTTATGATGTCCTATCCATTACATTTAAAAAAATATGGTTTACCAGTTTAATTCTAATTATGATTTTGTTTTTTATTTTCTTCATCACTTCCAAAGGACGGCGTACGAATATGATCGACCGATACAACACGACCTCTACGGCGGAACTAGTCCAGCTTGTTTCATTCAACTCCTAGTATACATGGATGGTATATGGGTACTTGATTACATTTGTGCATGGCGATGCCATGGAAACTTACTTTGGTGTCTGGCTAATGCTAATAATAAAGTGCATTTGTGGAATATGACTTCTTTCTGAAGTTAAAATTCGCTGTTCAATGTTTTCCATAATATAAGCTTTTCAATGAGGAAATGGGGCATTCGTGTGATGACAAATCGCGAGTCAGCATTGAAATTGAAACCCCAGATTCATTTTTCATCATTTTAGCGGAACCAAAATTTCCCTTTGACACACTCCCTACTCATATCCGGTTCTCAAAATAAAACTCGGAACAGGAAGTCATTATTACAACATAAACTTGAACCGAGAAAGTACTGTGACCCCAGGCAATGGACCAATCAGAGAACAGAACGACCCTGGAGCAATTTCGTATTGCACATGAACTTGAGGCTGCGCACCAAGGTAAAATAACTGCAGTGCATTGGGGCGTTATCGAGGTAAATATAAAATGACGTTTAGTCCAGACTAAACAATATATTATAAATATCTGACGAACAACATTTTGCTAAATTTTGGGTAGATAAATATTGAAGAAAATATTTTTTTAAACACAATGCCGTCTGAAAAAAAGTATTTTGAAGTAATGTTTTTATTTTATTCATGTTTATTTAATCGAATACAAGGCGACTGAAAGCTGAAACAAAAGGTGTTTAGAAATATTGACAGTCATGAAATTTGTGTTTTTTCTCTTTAAATCTGTCCTTCATCTAACCTTTCCTTTTATGATTCTTTTCTGTTTTCTAAGAATCTTGGCGTCCAGGCCGGTATCTTTACCGGTACCGGTATCTTTATTAATGACCTTTTAATGGATTCACAGAGACTAATTTGTCTAGTGTATGCTCATCACGAAAAAACTTTTTATATGCTTATCCGGCAGCTATTATATTACCTGCATTTATGTGATATTTTTACGATTTAAGAAATATATTCAAAATAAACAGAAGCAAGCAAGTGGGAACGAATTTTAGACAGTTAATGAATACTTTCTTGGTAATCGTTCAAAGTTTTTTTCTTAAACTGGCCTTCTCTTTTTCGTTTTTTCTTTTTTTTTTTTTTTATTAGTGGCGCTTGTTACTGTGCAAAAACACACTTCAATGATTAACAGAGCCGTACGCTACACACAAATGAATATATTACATGATCAAAGGATTCATAACAGTTGATAGACTCTCGGATGTGGTGCTAGAAAGTTGAGATCAATCTCAAATAAAATGCAAATTACAGTCAAACCTGTCTATAGAGGCCACTGTCTATATAGTGACCACCTGTCTATAGTGGCCACTTAAATTGATTCCCTCTAGGTGAAAATGCATGTTATAGAACCTGTCTATAGAGGCCACCTGTCTACAGTGGCCACTTTTTCTGTTTCCCTTGGGGTGGCCTCTGTAGACAGGTTTGACTGTAGTTGTAAATTGAATTGCGTATTTTCATTCGCGGCCGGTCAGCGCTTCCCACAAGACGCGCATGAAAGAAATTTAAATTAGTGCGTGTCAATCAACTGTACGTTGCAATTAATGGCAACTTTCTAGCAACGCCCCTATTCCGTACTATTGATTTTACAAACAGTGCTTCTGCTAGACAAAGGTGCTAGTTTCCGTTATATTGGTTAACGCTAGGGCTGAACGGGTCTTACTTTCTACCCTTACTGCATTTCAATCAGCAATAGTGGGTCTTCAAAACCGGGGGAGTAGGCTTTTGGACGGTAAAAATTGAGTGCGCATCTGATATGCGCAACAAAACTCTTTTTTCACCGTCCACCAATCTCGAAAGCCCGCTGATGAACCTTTCTGACAAAATCGTGATTATGATGTAATTTACAAACAACACCTGAATCTTAGTCTCAGGTGCAAAAATAAATGGAGTCTTTGGGAGTTTCAAATGCTGATTATCACGCTCAGTGATTTAATTGGAATTAAATGAAAAGTCAATGGTGAGAACGTGTGCTCTTTTCAGATGCAGAGGTATAGTGAGAAAGTAAAAATCAGGAAGTGTATATAACGACAGTCATTATTATTGTTAACATCATAACAATTGTCATTGTCAATGTGCCGGAAATATTCTGTTTTTCAGGACATCATTACGATTACAGAAATAGAAAATAAATCGTTTCATTTCTCTAAAATTTGATGATGTAAGGTCATGAATTTGTCAATCGAGAGAAAATATCCTTGAACAACCAGGGTGCATTTTCATTGTCCTTTATCGTCCCCCTAAAGCATTTCTAATTTCAAATTAAAAAAAAAAAAAATGTGTTGAGGCATCTTCGAAATTGGTGACAGGAGGAAAAAAAACAGATCTTGATTTCTTAGTTCTTCAAAAAAAAAAGGCAAAACAAGAAAATTTAATAAAGAAGATCACAAAGAAAGGAGGAATGAACAATGAATGGGAATTTGAATGATTGAATGAATTAAAAATGGGAATTTGAGTTTTATTTACTTATTCCATTTATTTATTTGTTTTATTTCAGTAGGGCTACCGAGTCATCAGTGACAACATCACTGTTTTTCACAGCGGCCCTACAACAGAAAAACACAGAAGATATCATATCAAATGTTATTCAACATATTTCCGATCCAGTCACTCATTGATGTTCGTCGAAAGAAAACTATTTAACCCTCTGTTACCACTCTGATCGTAACATCCTGAATGGTATACGATTGGCAATCAAAAGCAATAATTCGGTGATTGCGAGGTTGTGTGGGAAGTGAAATGCGTGAGGGTCCTTTAAAAAAAAATTCATCATTTCGTTGTCATCATCATCACCATCATGAAAATGTCCCGAACTGAACAATCCCAATAGATGGATTACTGTTGCAGAGACAAATATATTCATCTATTATTTATTTGGCAATTACAAGAAGAGAAGATACATGATTAATTATAAATAATATTTCTGTTTTCAAACAAGGAAATCAATTTTATTGATCTTTAAATATTAACCTGCCACGGGGGGGGGGGGGGGGGGGGGGTCATTTTTAACGTAATTTTTATGTCAAGATTTTAAAACTGTGTAATAACTTTTAATCATTTTTTTTCCAGTGTTTTTTTTTTCTATACCTTTAATACAGGGAGCCGTCAAATCTTGCTTTTGAGAGATATATGCAGAAGTGTTTTAATATCTTTTTTTTTTTTTTTTTTTACTCCCACTCGATTTTTTTTTCTTAACCACTGAGAGGTTGTTATTATCAAAATAGCTTCACATGCCACTATCATCCATTTTTAATATCAACACGAACGATGTCCGGACGTTCGGCTGTGACAATGTATCGAATGTCAGTATCGTATCGATCGATATGCAACCTGCTGCGTGTTTTTTCGCGCCAAAAGTTCAACAGAGGACAGTGATGAGAACGTACACCGTCTGCCTGTTATGGTGAGGATCGCAACGAAACAGATGACCAGTGTTTATACATAGTAGCAGCGGTGGGAGGATAGACATGCTGAGTCAAGAACCTTTGGCGGATCCGGGGGGGGGGGGGGGTTGATGCCACGGCCCCAGTTTGCCGATGCCAAAGGGTGCTGCTTGACATACCATATCTTTTTAGTTCATACAGGACCCTTAATGTAATGTACATGTGTTTTTTTAGGGGGTCAGGCATGTTCCTACCCCTAATTGGAAAGTCCCGGATCCGCCCATGAAAATCGACTAATAATGATTATTAGCCAGATAACTTGCTGATAATTATAATTTAAATGACAAAGACGATGAGGACGTTTAACCCATTCAGGTCGATAACCGTTTCACTTCAAATTAAATCATTATTCCCTTCCCAAAATTAACAATACTAATAGTTTAAATTTTCTTTTTACAGCAGTAGAACAAGGAACAAAAATATAAACCACAAGTAGAATTATGCAACTATAATTTCGTTTGTTCAATGTGATATGTGATGTTCTATCATCCTGATTATCACATGCATGTAATTTGATTTGATGAGAATTGTTTCAATAATAATAATAATGATATATTAATAATAATATATCTCCTTATTTACCCAGGGTAGCCACATTCAGCTGTAAGCTCACTATGAGTATAGCTTTATTATGTTTTTAATGTTAGATTTGCAGTCTATTTTTTCCATGATCTTTCCATTTCCGACATTATATTTTGTCTCTTGCTTAGACAGACTACATCTGAACTGCACACCAAAATCGAAATTGGGCCCCCTTAATGGCTGACCCATGATACCTCTCAAGAGAATTCTTGCAGACTCTAAGCAATCTCAATTTCAAAGGTGATGAAAAATAGAAATTACTCTCCAAAGGATGCTCAGTGATATTTAGACTCTTCATTTTATCTGTTACGAGGTTCGAGAGACCGTCATCAAAATGATGATTACGTATATTAGATGGAAATTCGGTTTCTAGTTTTAATGAAAATCGTGATTAGTTTGGGAATATAATCTGTAGGTTATTGAGGTCATAATGGCGTCGAGTTTCCTTTCTAATTGATTTCTCTTCATTGTGAGTTTTTGATGATCATAACTATCTCTTCCCGTCAAAAATATGAACCTCATAATGTATACATTTGCTATTGACATGAAATTATATGATATCTAGTTTCATATATATATATATATAGAATATTCAATAATGGCGAGCCTATAATTTTGTAAAGAAAGAGAGAAAATGTATACAATTTTGTTTTGATGGCATGGTTCATTCACATTGTAATAATTACGCGGGAGAAGGAAAAATAAAGGGAGAGCGACCTTTAAAGGTCGACTCACACCTTTGCGTTTTCAGCCTGCGTTGGCCCAGCGTTTTGGAAATTAAAAAACGCACCCTTGACGCACAAAGACGCAGGTCATACGGTGGACTGACGCTCTTCGTACGCTCGTCGAGCGCAAGCCAAACGTTAATCCATCGTCTGATCTGTGTATGCTGTGTACCAGTGAGCGTTTTAATCTCCAAAAACGGTAGGCCGACGCAGGCTGAACACGCAAAGATGCGAGTCGGTCTTAACGTCATCACCCAAAAGATATGACGGGAACTCGAACCCAAACGCACCACAAACCAAAATCACCTCGAAACATTCCTAGGCTATATTGCATAAAGTTGCGTTATAACAATAGTCAGAAAACTATATTTTCAATAAATCAGTAACGCGTGTTTATAGGACTTGCGTTCTATTTTTTTCAGCTTGATGAACGGCACACGTCCTGACACCCAAGAAAGCTGAACAACTATACACAAATGTTAACAATACATTCAATGATGACATGGTGTCGTTTATATTTTTTTGAGTTTTAGATACGGAAAAAAATACGCAATCATGTCAATTTTATCTAGCATGGACATATATATATAGTTGCATCTCATGGTGTTTTTAGCTTGTGAACGATTCCTTTTTTTCGTTTCATTAATGTGTTCATGAATTTATTAGCTGTTGACTTGTATACGGCTTTCCAAAATTCAGCCGATCCCGATTTTGTTGTCGAACCTGAGACCTGTATGGTATGGTATGGTACTTTATTCGCAATCGTTAAAAAGACATATTATATACAACATGATACAAAATAAGAATACATTTGGCAAATTTACATGTGAACAAAAACATAACTTTCAAATAATAAGATTGGCTGGATTGCCCTGTCAGAAGAATTAAAATAAATACTTCTGTTCTTCCAAGAGGTCCAGATATACAATATAAACAATTATGGTGAGAATATAAAAATATTAAAACTGAGGAATAATTATAATGTAAATTTAATCCTCATGTAGTACTGAAACAACGCCTGTGGCCATGCTGACACGAAATATATTGCAATCAATTGCAAATGTTTTAATACATGATTTTCCATGGACTTATGATTGATTGGAAATGTCTATGTTACAGCAGTATACAGAGACCGGGATTAATTTCATCATTATAATGTTATCATATTTAAATACACGGCGCGTGACACTTTATATGTTGGAGGATAGATTTTACGTGTTTGAATTGTTGTGTATACCTCTTTATGCAAATCCCCAATGTTACATCATTTTGGTGTATTATTGACCTTGCATTGTGTTTAAACTGTCATTTAATGGCACATCCTATCATATCTCTAAATTCTTTCCTGTGTTGGATAAAAATACAAATTGTGGGTAACGCGAAATTGTTTCCGGAAGGAAGAAGTCAGTTTGCAAATAAAAATAGCTTTATAATATCAACGTGTCGTATTGTTGCAGACTGGCAGAGGTAAATTGGGTTGGTGCAAGAGGCGAAGAAATATGGATTGAGAAGATATCATTCATGATAATCGTAAAAGGGGACTTGAAACATGTTTACATGTACAATAAACATGCATGTTTATCGTACACAGGGCGTGATTGAAAAGTATTTTACTACTAAATGCACCTATACCCTGTTTCTAAAGAAGACTATTATAATGAATAAATAAATAAAACAGGCACGATATCTCGACCATCATCCTTTTTAATGAATTGCATCCTTCAAAGGACTCATTTTGGATATAATTTGTAATCTAAGTAAACAAAATTAAATAAACAAACATAAAATCAGATAAGATAAAATCATATCTAAACAGATTGTGTAAGTATTAATCCTCGACGTTTCTGCTATTACCAAAATTACATTCACCATAGTCGCGAAATATGGCGATGGCGTAATGTATGGTGAGGCTTTCGATGATGCTTACGATGGTCATCGGTGATAATTTTTAATATAAGAGGATTAGTATGAATGGTGGTGATGTTCATGAAGATAATGGTGGTTATGAAAATGATAATGTGTGGAAACGTTGTAGTGTAGTTGTTTTGACTTTCGCCTTTCAGCTAGAGGGTCGTCGATTTGAATCGCACCCAGCATGGCGTTAATTTCATTCGGCAAGAAATTCAACCACAATTTGCTGCGCTCAATCCAGGTGGAACTAGGTATCTGGTAGGAGTTTGTTCCTTGGAATGCTTAAGCGCCTGAGTGGCCTGCTCGGCAGTTATTGCCAGGGTAATGATATGGTACCTGGTATCAAGCGCAGTAGAATATATGTATATAGTGATTGCGCTTATATAAATGAAACTATTATAATTATCAGCATGACGGTGAAAGTGATGTTGATGATGACAATGATGATGGACGACAGTAATGGTAGTGATGAAAATGCCGTTTATCATGATGAAAGTAATGTTAACCATCGTGATGACGATTATTGTAATTTGTCATGGTGATGGTGATGATGATGATGATGATGATGATAAAGATAATGGTGATGATAATGAAGGTGGCGATAACAAGGATTGATCACAATGATTGTCCAATCTTATTCTAAATCTTTGAATATGAACTCGAAAAACCGACCTTGTTTACAAACGCATATAGGCCCTATAGAANCACAAATCTTGGAGAGTGTGAATGCTGTAATCTTATTTACGTTTTTGCATCTATACCCTACTCTTCAATTTCTGTAGCGCTACCGTGCATGATAAGAGCCAACTTGAGCGTCTTATTTTCACCTTTTCCATTCGATGCTCCCGTGCTAAATTAAGTTACAGATGAAACTGAAACTAGCGGCTCAAAATTGCAGAAAATTGACGGAATGTCTGACTGTGTTCTCCATTGTCTTCTCGACTGTTAATTCAGCATGGATTTGCCGAGGGAATTGGCAATTGTTGACAACGAAGGAAGAGGCATATTCGTGATGTCCGGCTGGAGACCCGGTGACATATTTTGAGTTTATTCGTTTTGTAGACTAGGCATGATTCTTGTAGGATGCTTCATAAAGCTTGTCAGAGTGACAAATTAGTCAGAAATGATGACGATGATGATGATAATGGTGGTGATGATGACAGTGACGATGACGATGATGATGATGATGATGACGATGATGATGGTAGTGATGATGGGGATGGTGGTGGTGATGTTAATGGTTAAAAATATAAAAATGATGATTATAGTGATGGTGCACTGATGGAAGTGGTGATGGATGGATGATGATGATGATGATGATGATGATGATGATGATGATGATGATGATGGTGATGATGATGGTGATGATGATGATAATAATGATGACGATGATGATAATGATGACGATGATGGTGGTGGTGATGATGATGATGATGGTGATAGTAAGATAATGATGAAGATGGTGCACTGTTGGAAGTGGTGATGGATGGATGGATGGATGATGATGATGATGATGATGATGATGATGGTGATGATCATGATGATGATGGCGATAGTAAGATGATGGTGATGATGCTGATGATGATGATGGTAGTGTTGATAGTGATGGTGATGCAGATGAAGGTGGTGGTAATGATGAGGATGTTGGTCGCGATGATGATGATGGTAATGAGGATGATGATGATGATGATGTCACTGCGAAAGACGCTTCAACCACTCGAAGGGTGCATATTCCGCATTAGCCTAGCATTAACCAAACGTTTGGCCTGTGTATACGGACTGTCGAATAAATTAAATTGGCGCTTGGTATACCATGCATGGCTGTTAACGCAACTGTGTGACTGTCCCTTTAGGTCCTCAAGGTCTTTTTGAGAACATACATTAAGAATACATTTCAGCTCTCAACCAAAAAAGGGGGATAATTCAACATATCGCAGTCAAGTTTCAGAGCATTTACCGTTGGATTGACATGAACAAAGCAAGAGGGTATGAAAATAATTATGTTCACCAAAATGGCTTAAGCTACGGAGTTAGTTTTGTACCTGAGTATGAAACTCCCTATTTATCCTTTTTTAATTATCCCATCTACGATCCAGTCTGCTAATTCAAAACTTGAAATAGACGCAAACTACATGCATCCAGGTAGTAGATTTGCCCCTTTTTTGCTCAGCTTTTTCTCAAGAAAAGGAATCGTTTGACTTCCGGAAATTTACAGCTTTCTTTAATGTGTGCACAGTGTGTATAATGGCACATAACTTATTTTATCATTGGGAATGTTTACATACAAGCAAGCAATGTGTGTAAAAGTAAAAAAAAAAAAAAGTTAGGGTAAATGTTGTTACTTGACACTCCACGTTGAAAATGTATTCAATTTGAAAGAAGGAGGAGTAACTTTTCGAGTACGTTTATGTATATAAAAAGTAAGTGAATAATTAGATGACAGTACTCGTAGAGGGGGTTGTTTGAATATCGCTTACGGCCACTGTAATCATCATATTGAAATGTGCACTTAAGATTAAAAATAACTTTTGAAGTTTGGCAAATTGATCTTTATCGGGAAATCATTCGGTTGTGATTGAATTATATTGCCAATCCGTTCACCTTACGATAATTAGTATCACCATTCTTTCAGGATCTGCGATCTGGGAATGGGTGAGAAGGTTTTAAAATCGTGCCAAGACGCCGGTGATTGTCAAACGATTACTTTAGTTAAAGACCAGAGCCAGAGCAAAATCAACTAGGCTTCAAACGAGGGCTTAATATACATATAGCATAAATACAGATGACTTAATATCGAATTCTCTATCGTTACCTTAATGAAAACACTATATATTTTTGTCCACCCTCTCCTAAGACGGTAGCAATGCAGGGGGTTGGAAATGTGATGACGACATGTTGTGTGCCGTTCTCTCGTTTCACTTCATTGATTTACACAGTTTACTTATGTACCTGACAAAAATAAATCTTACATTGATGCATAAAATCTCCTATAAGTTATTAGGAACCTGTATCCAGCTAAAAATTATATATGATGTGCTTAGATAACTGATGAAAGATAGACATGGATATAATTTTATGCACATCCTATCAATTATATTGCATACTATATCGAACCGAAAATACCTAATAATGCGATCAGTTTTCAACAGAATTTGCGGATGTCGCTGATTTATTCGCCAATTAGCACTGCCATTGTTCATTGAATCTGCGCCTGCTAGCAATTCTATTCAATTCCCGCTTGTCATGTTTTTAAGCCCTATTCATCACGATCACTTCATTATTTACTTTACATTCTTGACAGATTATCTTGCTCTGTCATTTTTGTCCTGAATAAATTACGACGGCTCGTTCCTATAGAGTGAACATCAAATTAACAATTTAAATCACGTTTTAGGGAATTTGATTTGACGAAATATCATACACGTTAATTATACCAAGTCTTTCACTATCTGAGCTCATCCTTATTCAATTTTCAAACACATATGAGCTTTAATTTCTGTGTTCTTGGCGATTTGGTGTATCAATGCAGGGAATATTTTCGTCAAATACATGAAAAAAAAATGTGTAAATCATTGAAGTGAATCAAGACAACGGCACACAACATGTCGTCATCAAGTTTTTCATCCCCCGCAAAGTTGTCTTTCCCGGCCGTATTTGAGAGGGGGTGAACAAAAAGTTTTTACATGAATTTGTGCAATAGCGAAGTTGAATGTAGTTTTCAATCATCTGTACCTGTATTCTCCGTCAACTTAGTTTCTTGATTGAGGCATAATGTAGGCATGGGCGAGTTCGGTCAATCTGAGGACTTTAAAGATCCATAATCGTGATAAGGAACGCGGCAAAAGGTCTTCAATTATCGACTATTTGAGTTTGTTTCTTCATTTTCCTCCTTCTCATCATCATCTTCGTCGTCGTCGTCTTCTTCTTCTTCTTCTTCTTCTTCTTCTTCTTCTTCTTCTTCTTCTTCTTCTTCTTATTCTTCTTCTTCTATATCTTCCTCGTCGACTTCACCTTTTTCTTCATTTACGAATTTAAGAACGATAATAGTAAAATATTAGATACTTAAATGATCAAAGGTAAGATTAGCCTAAAATAAAAAGAAATAAAATGAGGCTAGTAAAACAGAACAATGATGAATCAATGCATGGGTGGAAGGGTTAATAGAGATGAATCTTATTTTTTAAACCTATATTCTTTTGGGATCATCGATACGATAATGCGCATGACAATAAATTGAATTCTGAAGAGAGAAAAAAGAGAATTGGGTTTCTAATCTTAAGATTAAAAAGCCTTTGGGGCCACCGATGCTCCTTTGATCTTCATCTTTTGTGTACATTCATTCTTATATCATTAAAAGAAGAAAATATCGGCAAAATGTCATAAAAGAGAGCAATACTTGAACGAACAGCTGAAACCTGGCATTTCAAACATGCCGCTAATAGGTTATGGCCTAATATTCCATGTATATGGAGCAATTCTGCGAAACTGCCAAAAGAAACGGATCGATTTTCAAAATTCGACAAAGAAAAATGTATCTCTAATCCCCAAATATTGAAACTCAAAGAGTTGATTGATTTGTCTTATAGAATATTGAGGGTCTGTTTAAAATTATTTCTTCTTGTCCATCTTCCAACACGCACAAACAAACATCCACACACACACCCGCAATCTATTAAGAGTATCATCAGCCACCTCTTTTTCATATCTGTGCTATTTCGCTCGATGTCCAATTCCGTCACACCCATAATCACACCAACACACACACACGCACGCACGCACACACACACAAGCAATCTCTGAAGACTATCATCAGCGTCGCTCTTCCAAATTCGCGGGCCTTTCCATGACGAAGACTTAATTTTAAAACCCCGCATACCTACAAACACACCAACACACACTCACATACAGACTCATACGAACACACATACATATAAACGTACGTAAACACACACACGCACACATGCATGCAATCTATGACGAATATCATCAGCAGCCACTCTTTCAAATCTGCGCGCTTTCATTCGATGACCAGTCAATCTCCAATTATGCAAAAGCCTTACCACACATACATCCAATCCCAATCACACCCACACACACGCACACACACTCCCACCCACACCCTCACGCACACTCAACTACACCTACATATACAATCTATGAAGACTATGATCAGAAGAGCCTTTTTCAAATTTGCGAACTTCCATTTGGCGACCACAAGTTATCCAATTCCGCCACATCCACAACCACACCCAACACACATAAACACTCACTCCCACTCAGACCCATCCCCACTCAAACAAACAGACACACACGCACATGAAATATATGAAGACTATCATCACAGTTGTCTGTTTGACGACCACTTGATATCCAATTCCGTCACACTCACATCCACACTCACACCCACTCCCAACCACACACACATGCACACGCACACATGCATGCAATCTATGACGAATATCATCAGCAACGATCTTCATAATTCGACCACTCTATATCAAATTTCGCTATACCAACAACCACACTCATACGACCTCACACCCACCCACAAACACCCATGCTCACATCCTGACTCATACACAACACATACACACAAATACACACACACATGAATCTGTGAATACTATCATCAGCTGCCCATCTTTCAAATTGACGACCGCTTGATATCCAATTCCGCTACATACACAACGCACNATTCTTCTTCTTCTATATCTTCCTCGTCGACTTCACCTTTTTCTTCATTTACGAATTTAAGAACGATAATAGTAAAATATTAGATACTTAAATGATCAAAGGTAAGATTAGCCTAAAATAAAAAGAAATAAAATGAGGCTAGTAAAACAGAACAATGATGAATCAATGCATGGGTGGAAGGGTTAATAGAGATGAATCTTATTTTTTAAACCTATATTCTTTTGGGATCATCGATACGATAATGCGCATGACAATAAATTGAATTCTGAAGAGAGAAAAAAGAGAATTGGGTTTCTAATCTTAAGATTAAAAAGCCTTTGGGGCCACCGATGCTCCTTTGATCTTCATCTTTTGTGTACATTCATTCTTATATCATTAAAAGAAGAAAATATCGGCAAAATGTCATAAAAGAGAGCAATACTTGAACGAACAGCTGAAACCTGGCATTTCAAACATGCCGCTAATAGGTTATGGCCTAATATTCCATGTATATGGAGCAATTCTGCGAAACTGCCAAAAGAAACGGATCGATTTTCAAAATTCGACAAAGAAAAATGTATCTCTAATCCCCAAATATTGTAACTCAAAGAGTTGATTAATTTGTCTTTGTAGAATATCGAGGGTCTGTTTTTTTGGCAGATAAACGGGACGAGGCGCATACTTATACAAGGGGCCTGTAACATAAAAGAGATACGATTAATTGAAAATCTGTCGTATCTCTGTGGTATGCATTTTGAGATAGACTTACGATTAATATTTATCGTAAGTTTAATTGCATGTTTTATGTTACAGGCCCCAGGCCTAATTTATATTTAATTTTAATACAATTATTAACGGTTCAAATGTTGGACAACTTTTCATTCATTTTATATACATACCTAATTTCAAAATTTCGTTATTTTGCTCAAGTATTTTTAAAAGAATGCTCTTCTGCTCGTAGTTACACAGAATCATGCCTTTAAATTTACCAGGAATGTATTTTCATATTTTTTTTGTAGTGAATGGGAGTTGTCCGATAGTACGTCATATAGATTCTTATAAGTTGCCGATCTTACTGATTGCATTGTGGCTGGGATCGCGATATATTTGATTTATTTTTAAATGTAAGAATGGGTTTTCTTTTTTCTGCAATTCTTTACCTTATTATTGTTTACCTTATTCATCCTTTTTTTTTCGATAAGAGCATAATAGTTCCAGGGTCGGATTGCCCTTTAAATCGGTGGATTCACGGACGGAGATGGTCATCGTTTATTTTGAGTAAAACAAGCATTATTTACTTCAACAAGTTAATTTCATTGTCCTCATTTACATATTTGGCTAAATAGTTTTTCTAAAAGAAGTTTGTATTTCTATATTGTTCTTGTCAATCATTGTGTAAGCAATATTAAGCCAGCAAAACCCGTGCTTATAATAATAAATTGTTTATGCTTCTCGTAAAAAATTGGCGCGCTTCCGCTTGACGACTGTTTGATATCCAATTCCACCATACCCACAGCCCCACTTCCACTCACACCCAACACAAATTCATGCGTGCACACACACACACATAAACACACACACACACATACACCTAAACACACTACACAAAGATACACACCTACACCTAAACACACTACACACACACACACATACACATACAATCTATGAAGACTATAATCATCAGTTGCTCTTTCAAATTGTTGCGCTTCTGCTTGATGACCACTTGATATCCAGTCCTGCCACTACACCACAAACACACCCACACCACTCCCTTACATATCCTACCACACACACAGACCACTTGATATCCAATTCCGCTACATACACAACCACACCAACATCCTCTCCAACCTACCCACCCACACGCTCACACACACGCACACACAAATGCAATCTACGACGACTATCATCAGCAGCCGCTATTTCAAATCCTAGCGCTTCCGTTTGACGACCACTTGATATCCAATTCCGCCTCTCATCTTTCGTTCAATACATCGATCACTTGGCAAAAATTCAATTTAGTCTAGCTTATCTCTGCGCAATATTTATTCTCCAACCCCGGCCGCTACCTCCCAATCTGACGGTCTCTCTGTCCCTCTGTCCCTCTGTCTTCTACCTAACTTCGTCAAATTTTGTTTGGATCCCATTCCTTCAGCATTGCTCTATCGTATCTCCCTAATCTATCTTAAAAAATGGAAAGTAATCCATCTCTCTGTCCATCAACCTATCTCTTTCTCTCCTTCTCGCTATTTTTCTTCCATATGCTCAATACTGCTAACCTCTCTCTTTCTCCCTCTCTCTGTCCCTCTATCTATCGATCTATCTGCCTATCTATCTATCACTCTCTTTCTATTGCTCTACATCTATCTCTCTCTATCTATCTATATCACTTTCTTCATTAAATTTGCTCCCACCTGCCTAATTTCTATCGTTCCTTATATTTGTATGTCATAAGTGTATCATTTTCTCAACATCACTTACAACCGTTTTCCACTCTCTTTCTCACTCTCCCTTTCATGTTTTTCCACCCGCTAACTTCTCATTTTCCCCAACAGCCCCTTCTAATCGTACCTCCTACTGTCTCCCTCCCTTTCTATCTTTTTTCCTCTCTCTCTCTATCTCTGTCTGTCTCCGCCTCCCCCTCTCTCTCTCTCTCTCTCTCTCTCTCTCTCTCTCTCTCTCTCTCTCTCTATCTCTCACTTATCCCATCTTTTCCCAATCTCCTTCTCTTCCTCTATCTCCCCTTCGATCATCTCGGACAACGTCGGCCAATAGTTCAGAGCCTACATTTGTCAAGCGTTCCACATTTCAAGCTGCAGCAATCACCTGTCCTAAGCTCTGTCTGAGCATTTGTTCGATTCTAAGCAGATGACAGCCCGGCAAACAACCGGCAAAATTGCTATAATCATGTCAGAAATTCGATAATTGTTTGGCATTATAAAGATTCTTAGATTTTATTTATGTTATGATTATTTTTTGCAATTCACGATTTAGGAAATTAATATTTCGAGTTACCCTTTTATTCTTTTTCAATATATGAAGTAGGTGTTCAGAATAATAAAGTCTGTAATTTGAGTGAACTTTAAGTAAATGTTGTATGTCTTTTACTCTCATTGTAGCGAACTAGCTTTACGAACTCTGGATGGTGTATATTTAATTGCTAAGAAAATAAATGGTTGCTAAAAGAAATGAAAAAAAGGAAACTTCAAAACCGGGACTCGAACTTTACCTTCTCATTTTTGACATTGTTTACCTCGTTGCGAAAATGCACTTGTATTTTTTTTTTATCAGAACAGGGCCCTATTGCATAAAAAGTTGCGTTTAAATGCTAATCAGGAAATTTAACGCAACTCCATTTTCAACCAATCAGAAGCTAGTATTTAGGAGTTGCGTTTAATTTTCTAAGGTTGCGTTTAAACGCAACTTTTTGTGCAACAGGGCCCAGATGAAACATCTGAAACATCAGATGAAACAAAGAAACACACACATAAAGGTCTCTCAGAATTCAATGTCTTCGACCTTTGCATGTTGTTGGGTTGTTTACCGTTGCTTTAACACCAATCATCATTCATGCCTCGTAGAAGAGTCGGGCATGATATCCGGTTCAAAGAAACATGTTGTTTCGACGCCACTTGCTTCTTTATTAGGAATACGATAAAACAGTATTTTTGTTTGTCTTTGTACTTGTGAACCAGTGAAGAAGAAAAAAAAGAAGAAGAAGGAGAATAAGAAGGAGAAGAAGACGAAGAAGAAGAAGAAGAAGAAGAAGAAGAAGAAGAAGAAGAAGAAAAGGAAGAAGAAGAAGAAGATGGAGAAGGAGAAGAGAAAATGAACAGAGAGGGGGAAGAGAAGTAGGGAGAGAGCGGCAAAGACTGAGAGATAGAAGGATACATAACATAGAACTGTTTTTAAATGTGTCTTGAAAACCTGTTCGTAGATCTAGGCATGATGCGACGGATGACTGTTGACCGATTTCTGAACTCAGTGATAACCGCTTTCACTTAATCTGTGAAGAAGGGTTAAAGGATCATATTTTCTGCAATGTTCTTTTTTTTTATACTACTTCATATGAACATTTTTGTTTTTTTCATATCTTTTAATTTTGTATTGCTTTATTTGTTCCATTTTACATTACATTGTTTTATGATATATGGACATTAATTTGAACTTCAACAACAATTTTGCTTGAGGCCGCCCTTTTCCTATGAACACCAGACCGCGAATCTCCTCACCGTCCGCTCTTTCTACAAGCAGGCTTCCGGCTAAACAATCTTGCTTCATACACGTTCTCTGTTTAAAACCGTGTCTTGAGGTCACTCTTGAATAGGGTCATCGTGAAAAGAGGTCAATCTTGAATGACAAGGTTAATCACCCGAGTAATTTGACTGATCAATTACTTGAGCCTTATGTCTACGTCATTATAACTAGGGAACGATATGGCCTTGAACCTGTTATGGCCTTAATCGCCCTACTTTAAGAAATTTCTATGAATAGATGGAGGGATGGCACCTGCTCGCGCTGAAGTTACACCCCTATCAGATTTACATTTGCAGAACTGAAAAGAGTAAATCATTTAATTATTGTTATTATCATTATTATTATCATTATTATTATTAATTGTCGATTAATCATTACTCAGTCAGCTATTAATCAATTAACACAAATAGCCAACGTATACGTATTTTCGTCTTTAAACACAAGGGCACACGTTTGATTAACGTTATAATGTGTGCACAACGATAGCATGCTAAACAAAGTCACCGTTAGCTAAGCGGGTCCCGACAGATTTGTCCGATAAATACTAAATGGAAAGGAATTACTAATAATTCTAATAGCAAACAATCTAGATTCTTTTTCTTTATTTCATTTTAAAAATTGCAAAATCTAATTTCAATGGAATTGATAAGTCGAAAACAACATGTCCATAAACCTTTCCTTTTTGGCAAGTTTGTGTACTAGACTGCTCTCTGAAAACTTAAGGGACTCTGTGATTTTCTGTTAAATCTTAACAGTTTACTCTTCTTGCCCCAGTGGAAGACGTTGTTGTGTCTAGAGTAGCCTCGACCCCGTTATCAAGCCTGTGTCACAGCCGACCGGTTCCTGCTTCTGCTGCAGCCGGGACGAAGTGGCTATTCAATTTGTTCCCCCGAAATATCAATTGAACAAGACGTTGCCGAGTTTTGTGGTAAACTTTTGCTAAATTATTTTCTTGATTTTGGAGGTGTTCTCCCTATTCCTAGGGTTCAAAATGCCAAGTTAAGGGACTTGTACTGGTTTGTGACAACATTTAAGTTGACTTTTAATCATAGAGGAATTTGGATAGTGTGTATTATGAATTATAGCATATTGAACAATTATTTCAGCAAGAATTTGAAGTTCATCATTATTTGCGTGCAATTCTATACTAGTTTCTCTTGGGGGTCTCTGTAAATCCCACAGTAGAGTTTGTGCACAATGCTTCATGAAGCTTTTCACCAGCGACAATTAGTCAGCGCTGACTGATTCAATGAAATCCTTGATTTTAATTGGGTAAAACTTACTATCACTCAGTATGGTAACTGTTGTAAAATGACTGCTTGTTACGAACGACAAGCCTTATGGAACACTCTTCCGATAACAGAAGTCAATGGCAAAATAAAAAAAAATGTTCCTAAAAAAGAACTAGCATACAATGCATTCAGGGTGAATAGATTATCCAACATACCAAAATGTATCATCACCTGATCATATAATGATCTTCAGTTCAGGATGCGGATCAAACAGGCTGGCAGATTGCTTTCGAAGGATCCGATCGCCTGCTTGGAACCACTCGCCTAAGACACCGGCCGCGTCATCGCAAGAACTCCGAAACGTCGATGTTCATTTCCGCTACGGTGCGGTACATGATCACTAACGATGAAGACTCCAAGGCTAGGGTCCCGTGAAGACTGGGTCACACCTTTGCGTTTTTAGCCTGCGTCTGTCCAGCGTTTTTAGAAATTAAAAAAAAACGCTCCCTTGATGCACAAAGACGTAGGTCATGCGGTGGACCGACGCTCGTCGTACGCTCGTTGAGCGCAAGCCAAACGTCAGTCCATCGTCTGATCCGCGTATGCTGTCCGTCAAGGGACCGGTTTTAATTTCCAAAAACGCTAGGCCGACGAAGGCTAAAAACGCAAAGGTGTGACGCAGGCTCAACATAAAGCTTTCAAATCGATCGTATGATTGATATCAGTCGCAAGTCAATGGGATATCATGTATTAAAGTTTGCGATTGATCGCAAAAGTGATTGTATCTCTTTTTTGGTACGCGCCCCTGGTGAGCAAGACCTGGGAAGGAAGGGTAATTGAAGGTCATTTCAAGGTCAGGGTTTGCTTCAAAGACTCCTTTTCATAGTTGCAATCCTTTCAAATTGTGCCCCAGAAATGAGTCAGATGGAAGGATTTAAGTAACGTAAAACACAATTATTGTCACCTGTTCTTTGCTGAGTCATCCACGAGACAGAATATCGCAAACGCAAAGTTTGCCAATGAATGGAGATTTTTTTTTTCTGGTTCAAGGCTAAGGGCTTGTTTTCCTAATGGCAAAATCACAAAATACACAAATGAATCGATATTTCAATTAACATCTAATTTGATATATTGATCATTGATAAATCATGAATATCAATACATAAACACGCCACAGAATGTGTATTAAATTATAAGAAGGATAATGATGTAATTCCAACCTTCTACCGTAAGTTGCGCAAAGTTTGATTTGGATATTCCCAAAGTTTGGTGAAAAAGCACAATGTAACCATAAATCGGACATATTTGAACTGCAAGTTAGGTAGACAGTTTGTTGTTTCATATGAAAAGATAATGCCAGGGATATGCCATGTTCTAAGTTTGACTCTATATATTTATCAAATCCCCTATTACCCCATGCAGTTCAATATAGTTTTTACAACATTTGCAACACATCTTAGAATTAAAGAG
Organism: Temnopleurus reevesii; assembly: GCA_036244855.1. NCBI lineage: Eukaryota > Metazoa > Echinodermata > Echinoidea > Temnopleuroida > Temnopleuridae > Temnopleurus > Temnopleurus reevesii. The sequence continues at coordinate 36,627 of BQKZ01001039.1, forward strand.
TACAAACTGCACATTCAAGAACCAATTGAAACAATTAACGGTGTAGGAGTGAACTTTAAAATTGATAAAAGGTAAAAGATAACTCGATAAAATATTTCATAAATGGAATTCACCTATATTTTTTCTAATACCATCCAATGGACGAAAGATGAAGTCCTTTTCTATATAAAACTCGATTGGTAATCTGAGTTCGTCTCCTTGTTAACTAAAATTTCATATTCATCTAACATTCGGGAATTTCGGATATACAAAAGAATAGTTACATGTACTACTTTACGGTTAAATGCACTTTCGATAAAATGTTTGTAACGATTTCTTCCCATTGTCAAGATTCCATATTTAGTTTTTTTGTTTTGCTTCCGCTAAGTGGTCGTTCTCAATTACTCAAAGCATCACATTTTTTTTTCCTTTTCTTTCTGTTTCTTTTTCTTTTTTGGCAATCTGCACTGCTCCACTGTCCATCAGTACAGGGCCCTATTGCATAAAAAGGTCACGTTTAAATGCAAATCAGAAAAAATTAAAAGCTACTAAACCTTTAACTTATCAGGAGTGCACGCATTATGATTATAAATAATTTTAAAAAAGTTTTGAAGTACCTTTGAAAGCAAGTTTTCATGAAGTTAAATAATTGTACACAACTTTGTTATCATCAGAAGATGTGAACTTAGTGCCTGAAAATTGAAAAAAATACATTCAAGAATTATTAGATGGGTGTGGGATAAGGGTTATGACGACCCCGAAAGACGCGTACATTAAAACACACAAATGTATACACACCCCCACACACTTACGTACACAGAAATTGAGAGAGAGAGAGAGAGAGAGAGTGAGAGAGAGAGAGAGAGGGAGAGAGAGAGAGAGAGAGAGAGAGATAAAGATAGATCAAGAGAGAGACACACACACATACACACTCACGCACAAGCACACACAAGCGGAAATAGCTTGTGCTCATTCACAAGGTTCATTCCGCCCTTGGCTGCAAAGGTGTGGAAACACCTTGATAAATAATCATATTTCAATCGCTTTTAGCGCTAAAAGGTTTGCAACACCTTGCCCCCATCTTTGAAAATAGATCNCAACACCTTGCCCCCATCTTTGAAAATAGATACCGACGCCTAGGGATAAGACTATACTAAGAAAGGGTGCGAATAGTGAGTCTGCCCTATGACAAGTTTCTCGAACTTTATTATTTACGATCAACAAAATTAATTTACACTTTAAGCGCAACCAACACGAATTGAATTCTTGTTTACTAGTGCAAAACTGCTCCTTAATGACTTATGAAAGGAGGCAGGTTGCTAAATTTAACTTTTTAATCAGGGTATGAGTGTATCGTAGAACTGTAATGTAGTTTGTTCTCCTCTTAAACAACATTGAATGGCGCGAGGTAGTAGCAAGGTTTCAACTCTATTGAAGTAGGAATCTAGAAAACGGGGAAGAAGAAAATCTATAACCTTTCAAGATGAAAAACTGAAATAATGGTATAAGTGGGGTTAAACCATACATTCATCTCACTTTGATTGATAAATCCTGATTAATGTATATTTCCGTTTGTGTATTCATCACTAAATCCAGAAAAAGTTTTAAATAGATACTATCTCCTAAAATGACTTTGTAGGATTTTGAGAGATATGGAAGACAGTTTCATGACGTATCGCTGGTCTTTTCTGTCCAGTAAATGTAAAAGTAAAATGTGCGTTGATTAAGGCCGACTCACACCTTTGTGCTTTTAGCTTGCGTCAGCCCAGCGTTTTTGGAAATAAAAAAAATGCTCCCTGGATGCACAGCATACGCGGATCAGACGGTGAGCTGACGCTCGGGTTGCGTTCAACGAGGGTACGCCGAGTGTCAGTCCATCGTATGACCTGCGTCTTGGTGCGTCAAGGGAGCGTTTTTACTTTCCAAACTGGACTGACGTACGCTAAAAACGTAAAGGTGTGAGTCGGTCTTTACACATTTCATTATCCTATAAGAGTACATTATCTGAATATATGTGATACTCAGCTCAAAGTTTAAAAACCGTGTTCATGTTTTCCCCGCTTGCAACATGAAATGGCAGTATTCACATTTTATCCCACCCTCAACTTTTTGTGTGAAATGGTATCTCGAGATCGTACGAAAATATCCGAATACAGAACACTCGAAATCGGTTGGAAACTGGGTCGAGTGCACCCTCAAGTCTTCCTCTATAAGAAGATGAGGAAGACAAAGAACAAAAAGAAAAGGTAAGAAATCAATTGAAAGCCTCGAAATTAGCCCCTCGTTGCGATAAACATTCCCACCATTAGCGGAAAGTGCGAAAAGGTTAATTAGAATGTATAAAGGCGATGAAAGGATCCGCTTGTTCATTTGTTACTGAGCTTCAAATAAGGACATTTTGATCGAAAAGACACAACGCTCTTTCTAAAGGATGGTTAAATCAATTACATGAGATTTGGCCGGCGGATCACCGTGAAACTGATTACGATCTCCGCCGTCTGCCGGCGCCGAAAATAAGTCCCACTGGAATTAAAATGTTACAGTTTCCAGGTAAAAATCGAGCAGGAAATGTTTCGAAGGTTAATGACGGGAATTTAATAATTCAATTTACGACTGATAGTGTCATATATGCCCTTTGCTGAAATGAAATAATCATTCATATAATTTGTTAGGCGCATGTTTTAATCCAAAATGTAAGGAATTATAATACTTTGATATGCCAGCAAGTTTGAGTACCCTGAGGATTACGATGATGATGGTGATGGTGATGATGATGATGATGATGATGATGATGATGATGATGATGATGATGATAGTGATGATGGTGATGATGATGATGATGGTGATAGTGATGGTGGTGAAGAGGATGGTGATGATGATTAATAATGATAGTGATGATGTTGATGATGGAAATTATGATCGTGAACCTTCAACATAATTCTGTAAAAACGTCACAATTTTCAAATATCGCAATATCACAAAATGTCACAATATTAAAACATAATATGTGCGAAAGGCCAATCTCAAGTACAACAATGTTCTCTATTCAGAGTTTATCCTTTTTGTTGTTGTCCGTAAGAAACTTTTCGATAAATCAAGTGCGTTGGAATTTGACAAAGTTGTTATTGTGTCTTTTGTTACGAGCGACGCAGTCTGTGGAGACACAAAGTCCTTCCAAAGAGTCGCACTCTAATACCGGCTGGATACTTCCAAGCATCATTAGATGCTCATCCCGAAAACAATACGTGTTTACAGCAAGGAAAAGAAACATAGAGCTAGTCGAGAGATAGAGGTGATCAGATAAAAAGTAAGAAAAAAGGGATGTAATTACAAAACTTCCTACATCCTAGGTAACGTGATATAATAGGTGCCGCAGAGCACCTCCATTTTATACTGCTATTTGCAGTTGAGAGGCATTGGCCAATCAAAATCGTCGTTGCGCTCACGTGACCTATAGATGCGCAGGTAGTCAGCCAATCAGAATACCCCTTTCAAATCGAAAAGCACTTGCTGGTAATTTGCAACCAAATCCAGCTTTGTCGCAATGGTGCACAATTGATACTTGTTTTCGATTGTGTCTCTTGTAGCCTCCAGAAAATGTTAAAAGCAATAACAACGGTAATATATATTCCGTGTAAACATAGATTTCAAATCGTCTCCTTCTTTTATTTGAAAGTTTCTTAATCAGTCAAACGTGATGTTGTCGTCTTTCATAGATTTTCTGGACATATGCAATTTCTGTGATGGGCTTGGCGGCAACATTAAGGATATAATTCAATCACGGAAACAAAAAAGATTTACAATTCGATATCATTGGTCTGTGGTTTAGCAGCTGTGTTTAATAAACAAATCAATACTTTGGCAACATGCGTTCGGTAGTTTTAGCTAAATGTGCAAGCGTCTTGTCAGATTTAATTTCATGTCAATCAGTGAAATGGTCAATTTGTTTTGCTGAATTCCAATAAAAACTTCCCAAAGTTTCTAATATGGTCTTTTCATTAGTTGGTAATTGATATTGTTTATATTACATGTGTAATTGCTTGAAAATAAAGTTCTTGTTGTTTTTCTTCTACTTCTTTTTCTTGTTCTTCAAGAAATTCGCTGAATTCCAATAAAAACGTCCTAAAGTTTCTAATATGGTCTTTTCATTAGTTGGTAATTGATACGGTTTATATAACATATGTCATTGCTTGCAAATGGTGTTCTTGTTTCTTTTATCCTTCTTCTTTTTCTTCTTCTTCAAACAAACTTAAGCCTGTCTTTCAAAAGGACATACGAGGTTGAAACGTGATGCTGATTTATACATTAAAAAGAGTTGATCGATCCTTTCGTAGTCATTTTGTTTTATTGCAATTTTATTCTATTTCAATTTTTGTTGTTATATTTTCACTTATAAGACATTCTTAGATGATGTCCATTGCTAACTTGCATCAATTCCCGATCTGTTTAATTGCATTTATCTCGCAATAAAGCTAAAAAGGAACATTGCGAAAAATGGCGGAATTGTTTGTCATGTAAGGAGCCTTTGTGTTCACAATTAATTTATCTTGCCCATTTTGTATTATAGAATATAAAAACTGATGCATGAAATTCACATTTTAAATGACGGGGAAGAGGAAACCATTCATAATTGCAAACTAAAAACCATACAATTTACAGATCGAGGCAAGATGCATTATATAATTATTTAAGATATCCTCATAATTATGATTTGAAAGAATTTTCTGTCCACTGGAATTTCAAACGTTGATTAATCATTCTAGTTTTCAAATCATAAAACATGTGTTATGAAACTGTGTTCGTCCTTTATCTTTGTGAAGTTGATGAATATGTACAAAATATGATAGCAGGAAGTTATTGACTTTTTAGGAGAGGATGAAATAATTCCATGTCTCTCTTTCAAGAGTGTAACTGATATCAATCGGAACCGGAAAGAAATCGAGCAATGACTCCGTATTCCTAAAGGCGGTGTTTCACCAAGTTACAAAGACTTTAAGAACGAATCTACGCACGACTGATATCAGTTATTGTGCTGAATGATCGAAAATTATATACTCGTATTACACTCATTAACGTACTCCAATCTTTCTTAGGATTGTGTACAACTTTAAGAACGATTTTGTGAAACACGGCCCAGGGCGGTGTTTCACCATGTTATGAAAGACTTTAAGAACGAATTTACGCACGACTGGTATCAGTTCTTGTGCTGAATGGTCGAGAATTGTATGCGCATTACACTCATTAACGTACTCCAGTCTTACTTAGGATCATGTGTAATTTTAAGAACGATTTTGTGAAACACGGCCCAGAGCGGTATTTCACCAAGATAAGAAAGACTTTAAGAGCGACTTTAAGATCGACTGGTATCAGTTCTTGCGCTGGATACGCGTAATATAATAAATCATTACGCACAAGAACGGATACCAGTCGATCGTAAAGTCGTTCTTAAAGCTGTTCGTATCTTGGTGAAAAACCTCCCAGGGCTCCGATATTCTGCAATAAAATAACTATTATAAGGTTTAAGTTTTTTAAAGCTGTCTGTAGAATTACACACGAATTTACAAACATTCAGCTGTAAGCTAGCTGCTCTTCCAGCGGGCCCTGCATAACATAACGTTATTATAACCCTTGGTGAAACACCTCCCAGGGCTCCGATATTCTGCAATAAAATAACTATTATAAGGTTTAAGTTTTTTAAAGCTGTCTGTAGAATTACACACGAATTTACGAACGACTGGTGACCCTATCTTGTACTGAAACATAGCCGTGGGATGTGTATCATAAAGCTGTTCATAGAGGTGTGATTCAGAAACGGAGTCATAATTAAGTGCAGGAAAGGGTCACCAGTTGTTCGTAGAGTCGTGGGTACCTCTACTAGCAGCTTTATGAAAAAGGGTCCAGAAATTGTTTTCAGTGCTCCCTCATTGTAGGAGCAAAAAACAATTTTGTCTCACAAACAAGGCTTCATAGGAAGTAGAGGCACCGCGGAACTTTTTGGAGAGGAGGGGAGGGGCAGTGTGTATTACCATTATTACACACTTAATTTACTATTAATTTACTAGAACACAGCACCGAATAATAAACATAATTAAAAAGGGTTTGTACAAAGAACTAACGTAGGCAAGAGCATAAATTTATTTTACGCCCCCATTCAGAGAATCAAACAGGCTTGATGATCGGCTAACGGTCGGATTGCGCGTGTCGTAATCTCACATTAGCATCATTCAAGCCTATTCATGAATTGTATATACTCCGCAAGCTGACAGTCAAACTTATACGTTATAAAGAAGCTATAAACAAAATTCATTGCTTGACTTTGATAACAAGGCTATTCAAACGTACCCAACATCAAATTTACATGTCAGGGGAATGTGTTCCCATCTACTTTAGATAACGTCGCAAGGCTGGCAGGGCAATTCAGGTCCTATACTGATCAGCAAAACAAACAAACAAACAGACAAGAGTATTTCCGATGACTTAGAGAGCGAAGATACGTCTGTGCTATTACTTGTTTTAACGAAGTGATGGGAAGCAAAGGGTATTGTTGCAAGAAACTCCGGCATATCAGCAATTAAGAGAGCAGCGTTTTGAAATCCGATGCTTCAAAGCGAAAGTAACTATAATGATGATTTCGTATAGCATTACCCTAAGGCAACGGCCCTTAATAAAAACACGGACGTTTTTGTTTTATCATTTACAAAGATTTGTACAGCTCAGAACGGGGTGTTGCGCCTCGCCAACTGAGGTTTATTGACCTTTTATAAATATGCTATTTTAAAGGAATGAATACTTTAATGAGAATAAACATTTCATTTACTTTATAAATAAGGAATACTTAGATCGGAGTTCAGTCGCTTCCACTAATGGTAATATCTACTCGACTTCTCAATCCGTCTTGTCTAACCTAATCATTGTCAGACTGAGATATGAAACGTACGAAACAGTTAGGTACTATATTTTGAGTTTGGGTGCACTTGACGAACTCTGCATGGAGTATTTATTTCATTTTATTTTTTTATCCTTTATCCTTTTATCTGTGTCATTTTATTGTATTATCAGGACATTGATGTAAAACAGTAGATTGCTGATCTGTTGTGCCTGTATAGATATATTCTAATGAATGAATGAATAAATAAATAAATAAATAAATAAATAAATTAATTAATTTTATTAAACAGGGTAGCCCATTCAACAAAGGTTGATCTTTCCTGGGGCCTGGCAAGCATACATACATATTAAAATTATGAAAACAATGGAATGTATTATTGAAAAAACAAAGTGGATCATGATAAAAACGAACAAATCAATGTTTAAAAAAATACATACTTCAAGGAAATGCGGCAGTAATAATGAGGGAATAATATAAAATAATAATAATAATAATAAAACGTAAAATAATCAAGTAACAAATTTTAATACACGTAACGTTAAAGAAGGTCACTCCATAAATGTTTATACTTTTTCTTTTAATACAAATTTTTAACGAGTTTCTTTAATAGGCTGAATCTAACTAATTGTTCACAAGTCAAGTTGGCCCCTATCATGTCACTATGTGCCCCTTTTCGCCTACCCAGGGGAGAAAATCCCCAAACAACCCATCCCTTCCTAAAAAAAAAGGCCTTATTTTCATTTCCTTCCTCCTACAGTGGCAGCAAAAAGATTCCCTTTAAAATTTGTCCTGTTTGTGGAGTGCATTTTGTCTGGATGGTAAACGGATGAAGAAAGGAAAACTCGAAATGAAATACATTTGCGTTCGAACCATCTCTTCCTAAGAATGATGCTTTCTATTTTCTCTTACAGTGGCACCGAAAAGATTCCCTTTAAAATTTGTCCTGTTTGTGGAGTGCATTTCGTCTGGACGGAGAGAGGAAAACTCGAAATGAAATCCATCTGCATCCGAACCAATCGAAATAGATGCTTGAAACCCGGTTTGAATCATTCATTATCTTCTCATCAACCGTCATTTTCCCGTGCTGGAATTGAGACGTCCTTGGCTCAAGGTCAGAGGTCAAATATCTAAGTCGTATTTGTGCATGCGCATTGGTTATGATTATTGACGTAATGGCGAAGCAGAGGAAACAAAAGTCTGCATGATCGTCTTGACTATCAACAAATACTCATAAAAGTTCTCTTTTGCTCAAAAAAGAGCAAAAATATACGTCTCAATTTATTTTGTTCCCTCGTCCTCTTTGAAAATATATCATTATGTTCTTGCATTCCCCTCACTAACATTTATATTCGCACCCTCCCATCCACGCACACACCCACATACGCACACACATACATATATTCATAATTACATGAATATTCGTAATTATGCTTGGTATCATTTGTTTATGTCTCTCCTCTTTTCTCTCTCTTCTATTCTTTAGTACACCCTCTCTCCTCCCCCCTCTCTCCTCTCTCTTTATACATATCTCTCTTCTCTCTCCCCCTCTCTCTCTCTCTCTCTCTCTGTAAAAAAACCCCCAATATTGACAAAATACTCTCAAGCCCTTCAGGCGGAGAGCCTAACTATCAAACAAAACAGATTATCAAGTCGCACGCTTCCTCAGTGACCATATGAGACAAGATGTTATAAGAAAATCTGTTTCTGAGGCCAGACATGAAGGGGCGAATGTCCCTACCCCATCCCCCCTCCCACCTTATGTTTCCCACTATAGGACCAACCTATATACATGTACTTGCCTCAGTCTATAGCGACATTATATCTAATTGCGCTGCGTCTGCACTCCTTTCCAAAACCGAATCAACCTATATATTTAAGCACCTTTCTCAGACATCCCCAGTGCATCTTTTATTATTTCCCCCAATTTTCTTGACGTATCAGTCACGTTTCTCTCACGTTTAGGAACACTTTAAATCAAGTTCACCTTAATTCGTTTGATCCCCTACCCGTCTCCTCTTTCCCGCTGTCTTTGATCATTTGCCGACTGGTCTAGAAATCACGAATGATTTTTGCCATTGAGACAATCGTATTGATCCCATTCCGACCTTCACAAATGTCATTGATCAATGGGGGAGCGTTTCACCAATTGACCTGGTGGGGATTGGTGTGAAAAGCTACTGTAGTTTGTTGATTTGATTGGTTGAAAAGGAAGAATAGCTCTCATGACGTGTTTGTGAAGTGATATTTCAGATCTGGTTCTTGGAAGATCCAGTCTCGTCTGTGTCTGATTCCCCAATACAATAATCATTGAGGATCTTTAAAGGTATAGATTCGCAATGACCGGGATACAGAAAGTGATGTTAAGCGAGCTGATGTATCCACAAGTTGCTTTATGCCTAAATATATCTATGTAGGATATTAGGAGTACATTTTTGCTCGTATTCTGTGTATTTTACGTCGATCAGGTCAATCAGCCATTGTTCCTACGGTGTGTTAAGTGCTTTAGCACGGGGGCGCGTCGGCCTGAAATGGGCGGTGCGATCGGTGGTATTGTCTGCGGTGTGGGAGTTCGCGTTCATTTTGTACGTGAAGCATGTTCTGTGAGGAAGTACGACCGCAGCATGTTTTTTTTATTTTTGCGATAATTTAGCCATTTCTATGTCGATTTCATTCAAACAAACATGAACATGATCTAATTTACTATTGAAAACTGCATTATGGTAATAATTTTACTGCAGCTCGCAAACTAGTTAAATATCTGAAGCGCTCTCCTCCCAAAACTGGTCTATCGCTTTAAGCTGTAAATTTAATATCTTCCATTTTTTAACACCCCTAACCAATAGAAATCTTCCTGAGGAGTTTAACACCACTGCATTATTTACATACCTATAATTTCTCTATTTCTAATGAAGACCCATTAATATGAACAGGGATCTTTTATTGTAAGGACAATGGCAGGTTTATTTTTGTCAAATGTTTGGTCAGGGAGGTTGTACAAACAAACAAACAACAAACCAAAGCAAAAAACAAAAAACAAAAAAAAAACACGAAAATAGGCACAACCAAACATATAAACAACCCCAAGCAAAAACACACACAAAAAAATGAACAGTAGGAAGCGAATCAAAGCAAAGAAAATAATACTAACCAAGTAAAAGCAAACAAACAAACAAAACAAAGCAAAAACAAAGCAGAAAACACAAATCAAAGTAACAGGGATTCAGCCCTTCTTATTTAATCTATACCAATGCATTAACATTGCGTTTTTTTTAATCTCATCTTACGTGTACTTTATTATTTACGTTCAACGTAAATAATCAAGTACACGTAAGATTGCAAGAGTTACACCAACTTGCAGTCTTAAAAAAAAAGCAATTGCTTTCTTCCTCTAAAGCATATCCTGCAAATTCAAATTGTGTCAATTGAAACGGAAAAAGTATGCAAATCCCTTCAAATTATTAGGAATAGATTGTACTTAAAGGATAGGAATGATGATCACTCTCTGACGATAAAAATATCCCTCCGTAATAAGTTGATGAGTTTCAGGTCAAATACCAATCGATTCTCTCTCTCTCTCCCCCTCCCTATATACCCTCTCTTACTTGCTCTTTTTTTTTCTCTCTCTCTCTGTCTGTCTTCCTCTCTCTCTTTCTCTACCTCTCTTGACGCCCTCTTTCCACTTTATTATATCCCTCCTCCCCCCTCTCCCTCTTGTCTCACTCGCTATCCTCGATCTCTGTCTTTTAATCAATCATTGTTTATTTATTTATCCACCCGTTCCCCTACAATTTTAAATCATTACCCCAAATCTTACACGGGCCTCGTTTTCATTTGCTACTCTATTCACGATTCATATTATTATCAATTTGTGACTTTATCTCCTTTCGACTGTTAACACAATTTCACGACATCGTGGGTTCCCGTTAAATCATTTTCAGATTGGAATCCATTCGATCAAACCAAGATGGCCTCAAATGCCATTGAGATAGGAATATATATTGTTTCAACAAAGGTAAACAGCTCACTGAGAAAGGTAACCAATAGAGAGATTGGAAAGGGCATGACTCGGGACCGGAAATCGCATTTTCAGTGAGAAAAATCAGGAAAATAAGGACGGTTGATGTTTGAACGCTAAAGAGGGGTCCAAGCGTAGAAAATTTGAAACAGTGCAAAGAGTGAAAAAGAGTTCAGAACAGGTTATGAACTTAAGATACTGAACTGTAACAAAACCCTTCTTAGGTGATCGAAAACAAAATCAACACTGTATGGAAACGATCAAAAATACTTGTTTTACGATAAGCATACTTTATGATATTTATATAATATTGGATGGCAATAAATGGAATACCAGGGAATAATGCATGAGTTAGGGCAATATTGCACGAATCGAAGATAAGTGCAATATTGGCCCTAACGAGTGCAATATTCCCGGTATTTCATGAAATGAAGCCATCCAATATAATTATTATTATCTTTACATATACCAGAAGGCTGGTCACTGCNATTCCATTTATTGCCATCCAATATTATATAAATATTGTACGGCTTAAAACTCCCATATAGATAATAATCATTTGTATCTGTCTTTCACGCACTGTTATTAAAACTGAATTTATATTCAACCTAAGACAAGTAAAATGTGATGGATTGTATGAAGAGTCAATCTATTAGAGCTTTTCTTCATCTTCCGTAGATATGAACACATTCAGCTTGTTCTGTCATTCATTTTCTCACAAATTGGTCATGTGTATAGGTCATGTGATCGGACACGAGATCAAACAATACAATATCCTTTACAAGCAGGTTATCATATAATGTATATCCGATTTTTTTTCCTTCTTACATCAATATGTTTCTCCTAATGATACGGTCCCATTCTCTCGCTGGCAATCTAGACAAACGATACGAACACAATATCTACATATAGAAGGCACAAATTCTAAGGTACTCTCAATCATACTAAATATATATTTGGATATTTCGAATGTGAGAAAAAAGTCCATTTGACTTGTAGTCATTTTGTTGACAAGACTTTGGTTTAAGAGAACATCACGTATCTATATCACTGTGTAATCGAACTTCGATTTTCAGCAAGACAGTATAGAAAACCAAAAGTTGACGATGTTGACGATTGATCCATGGATTCATTTGAAAAAAAATACACGTTCACACAATATCCCCCTCCCTTTTCCCCCAGTATCTTGATTTCTTTTCCATTTTGAATGAAATTCTGGAGATTATTGGCGATACACAGTTTTCCATGAAACCGCAATAGTCGAAACCTTCAGTCCCATATATCGACATTGGAGTAGCTTTTATGCGAAGTGTCCAGTTACGTGTGCTTTTTCAAGTGCGCAAGCAGGGGCTTGATTGCATTGAAAAGGATACACCTCATGGAAATGAAGGAGAGGGGCACTTTTCACAAAGAAATACAGATTGTAGCGAAAACGGAACTCCAGTTTCTCAGTAAGGGGGACGAGATGAAACTTGTGGAGCAGAGATCCTCGTCTGCAGATGTCGACTTAAAAAAAGTACATTTTTCAGATATGGAGACCCTCTCTCACTTAGCTGTGTTTAGTAGCCGTGCGGTTTATGAAAGAGCTATCACCAAAAAGAAATGCCATAAAAAGGCGTGTTCTGATCATTAAATAATTTCCTTCTATTTTCATCATCTAACAGTGCATGTATCATCACGTTCGTATCGAGCAAGATTCTATTGCAGGTGTAGATAATTATGTTGAAAAATCTCAAAATGTATATATTGAATATTTGTGTTTGTGTCGGATAAAGATGTAATAATAAAACTGACTTTTGCCTTATCCCAATATGATTGACAAGGCAGCTCGGCTACGCTGTAACACGAAGTCACTGGTATACCGCCATATCTCCAGAGATTTTTGAACAATTTACTGAAATTGGAATTTCGTCCTTAAATATATGAAGATAATGTAGATAGTGTAAATAGCCGTTTACAGGGAACCATGGAACATTGTGAAATTGTGCGTGTGGGGCTGTGAAATGTCGACCTTTTTTTTATTTTTTTACTAGCTCCCGGAGCTTGGAAGCTTGCACGCATTAACTGAAAGGAGGGGCATCACCCCCAGTTTCGGGGTCCGCCTTCATTCATTCTTTTGACGATTTTGATAACCACAGTACTGCATGCGAGAACTATATCATTGTTCGTGGAAACGGGTCTTCCCTTGGCCCTCATATTGGCTGTAGAAGTCGATGAAATACTGACCACCCTGAGGGATCGGGTTGCACTTGAAACTGGGCGAGAGAGGGGCTTGTCATTACGAAACAAGAGTACCGATGGAAACTTGACGTGAAACCAAACCGATGGTGATACGCAAACGGGCAATAATTGAAACTCGAACTGAAGTCTAGAGTATTGTCAAGGAAAAGGGGAATTCGATACATGATCGTGTAGGGCATCCCTACTGCTGCTTCGTTCCAATCCACTCGATCGCTTATAGCCCATGTATAGTTTTGGTAAAGATTAAAGAAATGTGAATTTTGGGGATATATACCATGACATATAGTTTCTATACACATTTCAAGATCATAGCATATTTTTCTA
>BQKZ01001039.1:50687-63714 GCA_036244855.1 Temnopleurus reevesii
TTTATGGATTAAATGGGACTACCCTGCTTTTTCATAAAGAAACTGGGCGAAAGAGGGGCTTGTCATTACGAAACAAGAGTACCGATGGAAACTTGACGTGAAACCAAACCGGCGGTGATACCCAAACGGGCAATAATTGAAACTCGGACTGAAGTCTATAGGGTAATATCAAGGAAAGGGGGAACTCCATATATAGTCGAGTAGGATTTCCCTACTGCTGTTTCGTCCCAATCCACTCGATCGCTCAACTTCTTCGAATCCTAGTCTAAAAGAATGGTGTTACCTTGTTGAATTTGTGGATGTATTAATTCCATGTGTAACTTGAACAAGGAGTTTTTGGCTAGTTAATACCTTTTAGAATGAAACTAATATGATTATTCTAAAGAGTTGTTAAGACCTGAATTAGAATTAAAAAATGAGTATTGGGTAGACAGCTGAATGATTCAAATTTCGTTGAACTCGAAATGCTATTTACATACTAAAACTGCAATCCTTTAATATGAGCAGATTTAAACAATTATCTTGAAATTACCGGTTGGAACTCTTGTTTTGCGGAGAATTGAGTGGAGAGGCGTAGCGAGTGTTGGATTAACTTTTTTTTGAATGAATAACAATTCCCACTTTTTTGGAAGACTAGGTTTGGATAATTTTTTACAAGCCCGATGAAAAATGAACTGTGGGCCTAACAACACAATAGTCTATCGTTCAGGGATCACTGAAATAAAGGCACAATTTCATTTTGGCCGTTAAAAATTGATTTCAAAATCTTTATTCACATTGCTCAGCGTTATAAAAGTACTTTCCCCCCTATAGAGTATTTGATACCATCGCTTTTATAAAAATGTCAAATTATCCAAAACTTACCCAAACCCTCATTGTTGCCCATATTGGAGTTACGTCTATGTGTCTCAGCACCCTCGATATCCAAGAATGGGAGGTGGCTTATTTTTCCATTTTGTTAATAAAAGTCAAGAGAATAATACTTTAGGGGTAGAGAATGAAGAATAAGCACGGTAGAATGAGATTTGAGGACGGGATCTTCAGAAATATGATCCTGTATGATAGTCGATGAACATTATAGTCTATATTTTCCTCCTTTATTTTGATAACTGACTNTCGGAAGAGTCAGAGCAGTCTTAAGATTGTCTACCATTTGAAAAGGATTTTTCCTTTGTTCTGAGTATCAAGATCATCCTGATCATTAACGCGCTGAAAATTAATTATATGTTTAGTATTCATATGAGTTTACAGAATAAGTATCAGATAGACCGTACTATTTCATAAAAATGCCCATATGTGTCTCAAATACTGTAGGTTCGTAAGCCGGTCGTAAGGTGTCGTGGCGTAGTGGTTCTTATTGTCGTCTTTCAGGCAGAAGCCCGTGGTTCGAGTCCCACCCATGGCGTTAATTTTCTTCAGCAAGAAATTCATCCACACTGTGTTGCACTTGACCCAGGTGGAAAATGGGTACCTGGTAGGAATTTATTCCTTGGAATGCTTGAGCGCCTAACTGGCTTGCTCGGCAGCTATAGGCAGGATAATGATAAAGCGCAGTAGAGTATAGTAATTGCGCTATATAGAAGGACATTACATTATCACCTCAAACGGTTTAAATTCTATTTTATGGGACTAATTACTCCGTACCGAATGATGAAGATGGCGTATCGTTGTTAAGTGGCTTATTCCTAGAAACCAGGCACCGAAAAGGAGATACTTTTTTTAAATATTGATTTATGAAAGAAAAGTAAAGAAATAAAAGATAATAGCCTTACTAAAATCTGCGAGCCAGTTTCTGAGGAAACTTTTTAAATTTTTAATTCCTATCGACCGATAGAGAATGGGAATAATGAGAACAGAGAGTGTTCTCCTCTCGATGTTCCATTGTAATCGTATACCAATCTTCTAGTCCGAAGAAGGTTGATTGGAAATTTAATCTGGGAAACAGGATGATTGTTTCGGAAATTTATTCTAATGATTGTTACTTAATCTCCCAGTAGCCTTGATTTAAGCAAGTAAACAGCGTTACCGTACTGGACATACGGACGGAGGATTTAGCATTCATGTTCTCCCTAAAAAGTCGCTCTTGAATGTTGCGGGAATTTCCTAATAATTATCAATAATGATATATTAAAGGTAGAATACTTCTTTTACAGCCAAAATTTTTACTTTCCAAGATTGCTGTGTGATGTTGAAGAGTATATTAAATGTTAGAACTTATCACCAAATAATTAAGGACAAAGATTGGGCATGATAAGCGCCTTTATAGTTATTCCAATAATAATCATTTTATTCGAGGCCTCGAATTAATGGACCGTGCGTTCAAAATTCAAAACAGCCGTTGAATGTCCGTTGACCCGAGCGCAAGATTCTCTCTCGGTGCGTATTACGCATGCTCTGTGTATGCGCTAAACATGCACGAACAGGGCTGTGTGTGAGAGTGTCATTGAGGTATTATGCGCTAGCCGTATCGCGATACCGTTGGCATGATACGGTGAGAAAGATGACAGACAATGGAATAGATATGTATTTGAATTAAATGTCATAGACTACTAATGAAATTATTATTTTGGTATGTCCGAGGTACAGAACAAGTTGTATGCATGATTGTAAAGTATGCAAACGTAATAATAGCGAATTTCATGTAGTTTTCAACCTTTAAAAGGCGACAATTCTTCATATCAAGGATATTAATTTCTTGTATAATATATTGCCAATTGAAGAAAACGTCAGTCTGCAAAGGTTCTTTCTTTTCTTGATCTTTTTTGTTTACTGTCCATTTTTAGTTTATTAGTCCGAGTTGCGAGAAGGAAATGTGAGTACCTGTTTCTGTTTCGGCGGATTTGTTTTGTCAGAAAATTCTTAAACACACTCCGCTCCCTCCCGTCCAAGTGCAATCCGCAAAATTGGTTATAGGCCTGCTTGTATGATAGTTTGGTGTTCTATCTTATGATAAACAAATCGAGATTAGTTTAGAATGACTTTCTTTAAAAATAGAGATCACTGAACTTGAATACATTAATGATATCCAGTAAAAATGATTTCATTTCTTCGAGAATAATCAAACGGCGCCATGATACTTTGCAGTGATTATCTCTGACTAAAAATTGAGGGGAAAAACGCGGATAGAGAAATTTGCAAAGAGTATGGAACCGTTACAGTTTATTACTATCTTTTTCATTTTCCTTCTGTTCTTTAGTTCATGCATGAATGATATTCTTTACAAAGGCGAATCATCAGATAAACAGTTAGCATTTTTGTACACTCTTATGCAAAAGAAAGATGTGTAGCTTTTGGGCACCACACAGTAGCCTTTTTTTTTTTTTGGTTTTTGTTTATTATTTTGTGTGTTTCTTTTTTTCAACTTTTGTGCGAGTACGTTTGATTACATTTATTTTCAAATTTTGAATATTTGTAACGGGAAATTGGTGTTTATTTGTCCATGTTAATGAAAATAATTTAGTTTTCTATCCATCGATCTATCGATCTTTCATTTTTTCTATCTATCTTTATATAAACCTTTCTTTCTACTTTTATTCTATAAATGTTTACTTTTGCGTCTTAAATTTGGAGAATACCAATTGAACTCTTCTTTTCATCAAACTTACCCTGCTTGCTAGAATATAACCATATTCACGACTCTATGGTGAAGAGCCGGGTAAATATCGTGTGTAATTTTTCCTGCCAATTTTAGACATTAAATCAGAACATTGTAAATTTACTAGAAACAGTAAGAGTGCCATACCAGAATAGGAACACCGGCTAAACACCTGATAACCATCACCGAATAAATGTGAATTGGGTGAATAAAATCATTAATGATTTGTACATTTCCAGACACGTACTTCGGCGACAAAGGGGAAATAGTCCTAATTTTGCAAAGACGTGATGCCATCCGATGACAATTCGCTTAACACAGTTTTAGACAATTATGAGTGAACATTTTGCAGCTGCAAAGGTGTATCCAGGATGTGTATAATGAAGGGTTACATCAAAGAGCTCAATCAAACCGTTGGGATTATTAAAAGTTCCCAGCATTTGTAAAATTTCGAGGATTCTCCATGAACACAAAAATACGGATGGAAAACACTATTAAAAAATAAAGCTAACGCTTACCCGGTCATACGCGCCAAGCGCACGATAGCAGAACGCCATAAACATCGGTCAAGGATCCTCTGTTCCTTCCGTGTTGTAGTACGTTCGCGGAGCGTCTTCCAAATTTTATATACGTTTGACAGACGTGCGATAATAACGCAGAGGTGTGATTGAGCCCTTGGTTGAAAATTGAGATTGAGCACGTATTAATTGCACAAAAATTCGGACTCACAATTTAGCTTTTATAGTCAAAGCCCAGTGTTCATGACGCTCCATAAATATATGTATAAATGCGGAGCGAAGACGCTTCACCGACGTTAAAGGCGTTCGGAAAGATTGTGCTCGACTTACATAAGCCTTAGCGTTAAGCATCGGTCACATACCGTAGGGCCCCGAAGCAACACGATTCAATACAACTCTTTGTTCGGAGGGAGTTAACTCTGAATTAACAAAGAGTCGTGTTGAATCGTGTTGCTTCCGGGGTCCTATGTAACCGGGACATTAGCTAAACATCTTTCCTATATATTCTTGCGTTTAAGGAGCGGGTATTTTTCTTCAAATTAATTGAATGCTAGGCAGACATTAGATATAAACACAAAAATATGATTGAGCCATAAAATTGCCAAGGATTTGGAGGGGTATCCACTTATAACCCCGCTTATATCTGCTCTTCTCCCAATTAAGGTCTATGCACTAATGTGCAAATGGATATATAAATGGTTGTTAGCACATCATTTCGAGAGTAAATCAATCATCCCATTAGTGTTGACAATGATGACAAGGTCACTTCTGATTGGATTGTTGTTATTATGTTTCCCTCTTAATACTCTCTCTCTCTCTCTCTCTCTAAAGAAACCATTGCATTGTATTTTGTAACTAAGGACATGTATCATACAAGCTTGCTTTTCAACATGTCCTTTTCTATTTTCGTTTTATTTTTTTGCAAATCTGCAAACTGTATATTAAGTATAATTTTATGCCTTAAACATTCATTTTCCTTTTTTCTGGTAAAAATGTATTAATATATATTCATGTTCATTTAATTGTTTTGTTTGTTATGACAAAAATGAAAGAAACAGAATAAATAAATACATCATCATCTCTCTAAATATCTATTTCTGTCCATCCTTTCTTTTTGAATGCCTCTCTGTTTTCCCTTTCCCCCTTTAGTTTTTGTGCCCTCTTTCTCTCAGGCTCTCTTCTTATTTAAATTAATCTCTTGCTCTATTTTTCTCTATCTTTCATATGTCTCCCCATTACACGATATAATCTATTTCCGAAAAAGTAAATCGAACGCCAATTCAATGCTCCTTTGTAATACTATGCAAATCTGTTCGCACAGTTCAATACACGGCGTACGGCTCTATTGTCCATGACCCACTTTATTTTGCGGAAATAGTTTATATTGTGTTCTATTTGCCTCCCCAATTCCAACCTCTCTCCCTCTCTCTCTCTCTCTCTCTCCCTCTCTCTCTCCTATCCCTTTCTCTTTACCTCTCTTTTCGACCTCTCACCCTCTCTTTCTTTTTATCTCTCTCTCCATTTGTCTTTATCTTTGTTTTGTTAGCTCTGCTGTTATCTCCTCCATCGAAGCCTCTTTCTCCCTTTCTTCATTTCTCTCTTTTCCGTCTTGCTCTTGCAGAGTGCTCAGGCGAGACCAATTCTGACTGGCCCACTCCAAAGCTAATTGAACTATATTCGATAAAAATGTGCTCAAATACACACAAAATTTTATTTCACAATTCGAAGAAAATAAAATGATTTTATTCACTGAAATAATCTTTATTATCCTGACAAAAACAACAATTCATTCTCAACGCCTGAAGATAACCTTCTGGAGGAAATCTCTATACCCCTCCGGTAGCCTCCTTTGGAAGAGGTTCTGCGGGACTAGGGCGTCGGCAGGCGGGCTGGAACGGCGTGGTCGAGGTGGACGATGCGGAGGACGAGGAGCAGGGTCATCCCCACCACCGCTGCCGCCATTCACGTTCCCGTTCTCATCCGCGTTCTCAGCTTTGTAGCAGTTGGCACCACCGGTGTTGACCCCGACGGGTGTGCCCTTGTAGCAGCCAAGGATGTAGGGGAAGTCGGAGGTGGTGTGGTACTGGTAGACGCCGTCGGTGGTGTAGCGGCCGTGACACTCGTCGAGATCGGCCGAGGTCAGCGTCCTGCCGGACTCGTCGACGGGCCCGTAGATAGCAAAGCCGTCGAAAGCGACGCCGACCATTGGGGAGGGCGTGCCTGGGGTGACGTCGAAGAGACAGCTGGAGGGCTCCTTGTGGTAGTGGTACCTGGGGATGGAACATGATATAAAGCAATAATAAACACTCTTGGAAGCAAATCTCCACCTATAACACGATATAAACTATTCCCGTAAAATTAAGTCGAACACCAATTCAATGCGTCTTTGTGGTGCTGTTGAAATCGGAGCCGCCTTATCATGCTTATGATTGTTATGTCCGCACAGTTCAATACATGGCGCACGGGTCTATTGTCCGAGATCCATATTATTTTACAGAAATAGTTGATATCGTAATGTCTAACGCCGCAATTAAACCTTCGCCGTCAAAGCTTCTGTCAAGCGTTCAGGAATACAGAGGAAAACACTTAGCAGATGCCAATGCATACTGACAGCTACTCATCTTGAACGTCAGCCATAGTGTATTTCATTCCTTAAGGCCGACTCACACCTTTGCGTTTTTTTAGCATTCATCGGCCCACCAATTTTGACAATTAAAAATGCTCCCTAGACACACAAAGACGCAGGTCATACGGCGGACCGACGTTCGACGTACGCTCCTTTAGCGCAAGCCGAACGTCAGTCCATCGTCTGATTAGCGTACACTGTGCACTTGCTGAGTAAATTTGATAAACAAAACGCTGGGTTGGCGCAGGTTTAAAACGCAAAGGTGTAGGTCGGTTTTTAATTCTGCAAGCACGGTGCGTCTTTAAAAGTTTGTGAATGCTGGACAGACGTTGGCTTTAAGCACAAAACTGTAATTGATACGTGCAAACGTCATAACAAAGGTAGCGATATAGTTGTAAACTGCTAACTTGCACCCTTTAGATTGCAATATAAAGGATGGGTAAATAAGAGAAGGACAATGGTCCATAAGCCATAAAGCGTCTGACTTTACCATCGAAATGGTACAGGACTTCCAAGCGTATAGCTCTGGATGAATTCAGATAAATTTAGAAGTCAATCAACATACCTTCCATGCTGATCGGGATGTCCATCACACATGTCAAACACCTCAGCACCCTCTCCCTCAACCGCATTGTCCCCGTCCGCATCCCAGGGGTTATAGAGCACGATCCCGTTGACTGCTATCCCGATGGGGCCGCCTGGGAGACAGGTGGTGGTGCTGGCTACCTGAGGTTCCTGGGGAACTGTACGGGCAACGGTCTGCTCGGTGATCGAGTTGGGGTTGTAGTTGCCCGGGAAGACTCCTGGAATAATTACAAAATGGCGGCAAAGAGGTTTAAGGTTAATACTGCGACAAGAAATTAGGAGAACAAGATTTATTTCGTTATACGGTGCGAGACATTTGGGGTTCCTTTGGAACTGTACGGGAGATGGTCTCTTAGGTGATCGAGTTCGGGTTGTAGTTGACAGGGAAGACTCCTATACTATTTCAAAATGGCGGAATAGAGGTTAAAGGTCATTTTCAGGGACGAAAAATTGGGAAATGAAATTAATTTCGTTATGGCGCGAGCCATCTGGGGTTCCTGGGGAACTATGCGGGCGACTGTCTGCTCGGTGATCGAGTTGGGGTTGTAGTTGCCAGGGAAGACTCCCGGAATATTTGAAAGATGGTGGCAATGAGTTTAAAGGTCAACCAGAAATTAGGATATGAAATTATTTTTTTTTATGCTGTGAGCCATCTGGGCTTCCTTGGGAACTAAGTAAGTACCGGCCTTCTCCGTGGTCAAATTTAAGATGTGGTTGCCAGGGAAGATGCAAAAGGATTAAAAAATAGTTTTGGTTTCGATATTAGCGGACGGTTGCTTGAGGGCAATAGATTCCAAATGCACAACCGATGTGCGCAAGACATGTCTCCATTTGTTGCTAACATCAGTTGCACATGCCATTTACTACGTGCTGCGTTTTTTTTTAGAGTCCACAAGCCCCAGTCAATCAATTTCAGATACACAGTCAATGACTAACCTGTTTCATGGTCTGGTATATTGTTGCTCTGGATCAGCCAATCAGACCCACTCTCTGTCACCGTGCAAAGTTTAGGATCCCTATCAGAAGGTGATGCTCAGACTTTGCAAATTGATGTTTCCAACGGAGAATTCGACTTTGCTTGTTTTCTCTCACTCTGTATGCATCGCAATATTCACTCACTTGGAGCATGAGAATTCTTTGAATCGGTTTCCATTTGAAAGTTAACGGCAATGGCATTATTTTTTCGAAATTGGGGACGGAGATATGTGGACGGGAGAATAAGAATGCGCAACCGATGTGCGCAAGAAATGTCCCCATTTATTGATCACATCTGTTGCAAACCTGTCATTTACTACGCCCTGAGCTTTATACTGTCCACAAGATTCCTTCTATTAATTTGAAGAAAAAAAACATGGCCAATGACTAACCAAGGAATTATGAGAGTTACTCTAATAATTATTTGAACTAACCTGTTTCATGATCTGGTATATTGTTGCTCTGGATGAACCAATCAGAGCCGCTCGACGTCACGGTGACCCAACCAGTGACCCCGGTATTTGCTTCCGGTACGCCCGTGGTGCCAAAGTAGGCAACCTCATCCTGGGTGATCCCATGGGCCAGGGAGACGCAGAGTGCTAGGAGCACTGCTGAAAACATGTCTGCTCGTTTGGAATACTGCAAGAAAAAGATGGTCCATACATTTAAAAAGATTTCTTTTATACTTTTTTATCGTAGCAGAAACGTATTGAATGTTATGGGATCTGGGCCCTCTTACATACGAAATACGGGTAAGCGCTAGGGCCAGTGACACGTAGAGTGCGAGAAGCACCGCTGAAAGCGTGGCTGCTCGTTTAGAATCCTGTAAAAAAAAAGGTTGTTCATACATCTTCACATTTCGCTATGTCATTTTGTCGTAGTAAAGACGTTATAAAATGCTAAAATGCCTGGTCTTCTTGCATACCAAAATCGTTTTTAAGCTTAAGTCTAAAACAAAACGCTCGCAGTAGTAGGCAACCTCATCCTGGTTGATAGCTTGGGTCAGGGTGAAGCAGAGTGCAATAAGCACTGCTGAAAACATGGCTGCTCATATGAATGCTGCAAGAAAAAGATCCATACATTTTTACATTTTGTCACATACTTTTTGCGTTTTTAAATGCCGCAGTCATAGAAGCTGGGAAGCAACATGATTCAACACGACTCTTTGTTAGGAGGCGTCAACTGTTAGGTGAACAAAAATCTCGTGTGGTTTCCGGGGTCCTATATGACCAGTGTACTAAAATTACGCTTTTCCGTAATAAAGATAAAGCATAATCTCAGACCACTATTATGTATCTCAGTGCTCCGCGGAGATACATGTGAATGATTCTCACAATCTCATTCTAATCGTTCGCCCAAATGTCACACAGCTGCATGCATGCATGCGATCGGCCCAATTTTCTCTTTCGAACAAAACGACTGGCGAATTCATTGCCAGCCATTTCTTTTTAAACGTTTATGACTAGAAAACGCCACGGGGAAATCTAAATCGGCACGGTTCATCTGAAAGCTCGATCGCCAAACTCCCAAAGTATCACACTCACAGGCCCTCCCAATGCTGTGCGGGGAATCCCTAGGTTGTTGAAATCGAGGGAAGCTTTTGGTATCGTTCCTCGGTTTTCTAATTGTAATTGGGTTTACGTGCATTTTTCGCTCAGCGTGATTCAGAGGACAGCGCTCAAAGAGTGATCGATCAACGCAAGTTATGACGGTTTTGCGTTATTACGGAAAAGCGTAATTTTACTACACTGATGACTGGGGCCCAAACGAATGAAAGTTAAAACGAGCCCTCATATGTTGCATAAAAATTGCGATCAAGCGCAGGTCTAAAAATTAAACGCAACTCCACCTTTCAGCAATCAGGAACGGTCGTGGATATCTTGGCTTAATTTTGTAAGCTGCATTTCAGTGCAGACTTTTATGCCAAAGGACCAAGGCATTATAGTCAAATTCGTGTAGAGATCACGGTAGGCCTACATTTGAACGAAACAGGTTGCACCCTCTATAAATGTACGACCACGCATTTGCTTACGTATTCTCAGCTGTCATCAACTTTAAACGACGTACCATGAACACAGAAATACTGAGGAAAGAAACTCATTCACGCTGATAAGAGAAGATAGATAAATAAATCACTCTAATAGCAATCAAATTGAAAACATATGAACAAAATAAAAAGTTATTACCTGGCAATAACAATCACAACTGCAATATGTCGCATTTCTGTGCCTCCAAATTGTTTTATAGTCTTTATTAAGGATCGATCACACCTTGGGTTTATTGTCAACCTCTTTCTAGCGTTCATGACACTTAAGAACCCTCCATGGACGTGGAAATACGCAGGGAAGATGCATGATTGACATTGAAGGCGTTCGACTGGTGCTCCACAAATGCACGCGTTGATATCAGCCAGGCGTCTTTCCTCAAATTCTTTGCGAATACTGGGAGTCTTTGAGATTTTATGAATGCTGGAGAGACAGTTTACACTAACACAGAGGTGTAATTAAGCCATTATGCAACCATGAATAAGCAAAACTATGGTCAATTTCTTTATTGACATTTTGATATCGACACTCTAATCTTCATTATAACGTCTTGGGAATGTAACATCTGCGCATAAACTGGATTGTATAAGT
This sequence comes from Temnopleurus reevesii, assembly GCA_036244855.1. Lineage (NCBI taxonomy): Eukaryota > Metazoa > Echinodermata > Echinoidea > Temnopleuroida > Temnopleuridae > Temnopleurus > Temnopleurus reevesii. The sequence continues at coordinate 61,623 of BQKZ01001039.1, forward strand.
TGAAATTTTTCTTTAGCAGCGTTCCCACGTCGCAGAGTTGAAGTTTTGTTTGAGCTGTGTCAGCTCAACATGGCTACATTAAAACGCTACATCAGAAAGGACAATGGATTTTGGACAAAGTAATCGGCTTCACTCAAACATTAACAATATTTTATGCGCACACACACACACACACACACACACACACAAACACACTTACAAGAGATTCTCATCGATCTTATTCTGCTGAGAAATATCAATCGGGCTTCATACAATGAATGGGACAGAAACTTGTTTTACCCCAAGAAGCTATTGTGAAGGGACGAATGGAGTTGTTTTCTTTACCCGAAATGCATTTCTGGAAATGAAATAAATATAAATAAATGAATGAATATACGATTTGACGGTAAGTTTACTACGATTGCCGTTTAGTTAGGAGCAAGCTGGTGTTATGCCAGTATTGCGAGTATACTAAGTGTAAGTGAGAAAAACAAGATCTCATCAATACTTTTGAACTGCTTACCATCTGACAGAGAATAAGCCGTTTAGGCGAGTTGTACCGAGTCCTGCCGACTCTTGCCGAGCCGTACCGAATCGACGCGAGCTGTAAGTAGAGCTGCGTTCGGCTTAGTGGTAACATCGGGCTCAATTAGCTCACCAATCGAACTCCGCAAAGTGGGAACGCTCCTTTAAGTTCATTCGAACTTTGATGTGTCCTTTTGTCCGACCTCTTCCAGGCTTATGTAAGCCCTGAAAACTTACCAGCTGTGTTTTTTTTGTTGGGGGGGGGATTGTCACATTATGTTCAAATAATGATTCATATGGCATGCGCGAGTGACTTTTTTTATTTGCCCTTCTAGGAAAATAAAAAAATAAAAACAAAGCAAAGTAGCGAGAAACAATGCCAAACCAAATGAAAACAACGAAAGCAGGGTACTTTGGAAAGGAAGGGGCGGATGCCTCCAAAAGAGGTTATACCTACTGGCTTTTGAAGGATATGCCTATCCTCTTTTAAGTGTATAAACACACTCATTACATAATTAGATCACGCTTATTTCTACACAAATGCTATCTAGACAGTTGATTAATGTTACATGTAAATTTTCTTACTGGATACTTCTCTGTAAAAAAAAAAACCAATACGATACTTCACAATAGGGGATAATATTAATATTAATGAGATTATCATAATTATGGTAATCTTTGGCTAAATAGTACTGCCAAGGAGTCTTAATGAAAAAGTAAGTCACATAATAACATGTAGGGTAAAATGTAGTCACGTGATGTTCGTAATGTTGGTATAGGTCTAGTCACATGATCACTGTGCGTCCATGATCACCTGATCAGAGTACATCAGTGATCACCTGACCCTAGTGCTTCAATAGTTGTAATTTAGAATTAAACGGACCGTAAAATTATTGATATAAAATGTAAAACAATGCATTTGTTTTAAAGTGATGAATTTTCGATGTTCATAAAGATTGCTCGAAATTATGTGGTAATTTCAAACAAATAGCGTGTGCAAGAGGTCGTTTAATGAAATTTGCCTCCAGCAACAAGCAGTCATTTCCCTATAGTTACCATAGCACTGGTCAGCGATATTACTTCTCATCCGAACAAAATAGAGGAATTCATTTGATTAGTCAGTGCTGACTATTTGTCGCTGGCAACAAGCTTCTTTAAACGCTCACCAGGTTTCAAATAATCCCCCCCCCAAAGTGCATGGAATTATCTTTCGATAATTTATTTGTGTGTTAACATTTCGCAATGTTTATCCCAGCATAACTTTTAAACGCCGATGTAAGTTTTACTCATTTATGAAAATTTGTTTTATTTTTTAGAGAAATTTATTTTCAGGCTTCAAATTTTATTTTCTGTTTTCTGTTTTTATTTATTCATCTATTTTGCTGTTCATCAATGCTCGTGCTCCATCCTACTTAGTTTATTGTCCAGACTGATTTGATTTGATTTGATTTGATTTTATTTGTCAGATATAACATATATGATACCGTGACAAGGATAACCCATGAAAGCCGAAAGGCTTATTTCCAATGGGGTCCTTACTATAAGTACAACATACATCATAAAACAAAAAATAAAAACAACAAAATAC
>BQKZ01001039.1:77059-87059 GCA_036244855.1 Temnopleurus reevesii
AAAAAACAGGGAATTTATGTATTTTCGTAGGAATTGAAATGTCAAGGAATATAGACCAATTTAGCTTGCATAGATACCCGCTAGAGCGCAACCAAAATGAGCCTTTTCCATCAAATGTTACCTTTTTAGCATTCATCGAGAGACATCGGGTATCAGAACAAAACACTGTTTTATGGTTTAAAAAGGGAATATATCAGGAAGTTAATTTTGACAAAATGAAATGATTATCTGCAAACTCTATAACTTTACATTTAAGCAATACTTTATTAATTAGCTGTCTTTCAGTGTACAATGCAGGCATACAATGCTTGATATCTCTCATTCGACACAAATAACATAAATGCAGCCACGAAATTCGATAATTATGGCAGACGAACATGAACGATATCACACACATGGAGATAAACGTTTTGAGCAATTCCATCGTAACGATGTCAAACAAACAACAAGTTTGAAATACAAACAAACAATGTCAATTAAAAACTTAGATTTGACTATAATACTCTTGAAATAATCAATTTTTACACATTGTGTATTTCCATAGAAATAATTATAGCACATATCAATTAAGTTTCTTCTATAGGAAGGAAATATGCCGAGAAGAAGAGCAAGAAGAAGGATGTTCTTCCTCTCGTTATTCTTCTTCTCCACACTCTCCTTCCCCTCCCCACCCTTCTTTTCCTTCTCCTTCTCATTTTTCCCCATCCTTCTTTTCCTTCTCCCTCATCCTTCCTTTTCCTCTTCTTCAACTGAAACAGGGGGCTGGCTGGAATGATCAGCAGGGGAATGCAGAAAGTGCAATGTCTGAATGTCGACAGCATCAAATTCACTCCTGTCATTATCCAGATCATAATCCCCTGGCATATACCGATTGTATTCATCTATGGTGTCTGTGAGATTAATTAATTGCACATTTTTCCGAGAAAAGGACGCGTTTGTACGTCCCTCAGCTTCCAATGGTATCCCTATTTTGGAAAGATGTGACACAGACGTAAATTTTGAAAGATGGCAATTTACCTTTTAAAAAAGACGTCGTTTTCGTTAGGAAAAAACGTCACAAAGAACATCGTTTCGTGCGAAACGATAATATTACAAGACAAATTTCTGTACAATCTCCTCTAACATTCGGTTCAAAGACTTTGCAACCAAACCCTCCTCCTGCAACTTTAGCGTTGGTCCACAATTCGTGTCTAATGAGACTCAATTCAAATATTTCTCAGCGATTCGTCTCAGATCGCCCGCGACCAAAACCTCTCTCATAACTTCTCACGGTTGTCCACCCCAACTCGATTCTTCCAAAGCCTCCATCGCCCTGTAGGTCGCTTCCTCAGAATCGTTAACGCAAGTCACAAGAGGATAGAGTCCAGTTTGGCTTTTTCGAGACCAAGTTTCAGACCCAAAGGGATGTAGTAGTTGTCCATGGCTCTTCTTCTGATCTCATCTCAAACTCGGCAAGAACGTGTAGAAAATCAATCATCTCCTGATACATCTTGTTCACATTGTAAGTCTCTAGTTCATCAGTATGTCTCTGGTCACTTGTAACCAGACTCTTCAACTCGAACGTTCATTCAAATTCAACGTCGTGTCTGCGGATAATTAATTCAGATATTTCTCAGCGATTCGTCTCAGATCGCCCGCGACCAAAACCTCTCTCAACTTCTCACGGTTGTCCACCCCAACTCGATTCTTCCAAGCCTCCATTGCCCTATAGGTCGCCTCCTCAGAATCATTAGCGCAAGTCACCAAAATGGAGTCCAGTTTGGCCTTTTCGAGACCGAGCTTCAGGCCCAGAGGGATGTAGTAGTTGTGCGGTACTTCACCGGCGATATCGTGTAAGGTTTGGGAGGGGACATCGTTTTGCCGGTCGAATTCGGATGATGAAGATGATTTCCTTGAGATAAAATTGAAAAGATTCTACGTTACTTGACGCTAGGCATTTTCAGTCATCTTTGACAATTTCTTCCCAAATCATATAAGACCACCCCTTCTAAAACATCATATTTAGAGTGCTAGATATCTTTTAAAATTATTTTCATTACCTCATTACCTTCTCGATTTATCTCTTTTTACTACACATATGGAATGAACTTTTTTTAAATCAAATATATAATTTGAATCTTTGCAAGTTAAGTGTAAAATTAAGGGACTGCCAGCAGAATATGTTTGCGTTGAAACCGCAAATAAATGTAACAAGCTCTTTTTTTTAATTTGTTACGCCAAAATATTCCTATAATCTACTGCGTAATCACATACGATACGTTAGACTGAATTACTTCTTTACTTAAAAATGAAAAACCATACCTGGAGCTGGAGTAGACATTGTCGAGTGACGGGTTACGGAGCGGAGGATTGTGGTGTTCTTGTGCTAAAAGAGAGGAAAGTTTAGAACAACATAGAAAATATGATTCAGTAGTTGCCAAAAATAAAATGTTGCTAGGTGTTTGTATACACAAAAAACCCTTCCAAAACAACCCATAGCATGAAAGAGATGTTTATTTCTTAATATTGAATCTTAAAAGAATTGAACGTTTCTCATGATAAATCAACTTGTATGAAGACTAATGCACATTGTCAGGACGGTACCGTTCAGTCCTGGCAGTTTACAGTGAACTGGCAGGGTATCTGGTATCTGTAACTTTTAGTTTAGGATCCTTATTATCCAATTTTCTCGTTACTGATTAAAAAATATATATGTCAAAAAATTGCAAAGATAAAAACAAATTATTTGTATGTATGCATATTTAAAAAGTTATATAAATATGAAATTTTATGGCGAAAATAGTCAATGATGACTGATTGCCAACCAAATCAAACGAAGAAGAAGAAGTCCAGTAGGCGTAGATAATCCAGTAAGATTGATAAACGCCTCTGAACTTCAACATGGGGTGAACACACAAGAGAATGCGCACGCGTTCAAAAGCCCACACACGGAACCTAATTGTGTGTAACTCCTTGAAAAGTAATCAAAAGTATGTCGTATAAATTCGTTTTGAATTGATTTTATGTATTTAAGCAATAATTATACAGATTTTTTTTTACATGTTGAAACTCTTTAATTCGAATTACGATGTGGCATATAATCATTTTTTTTACGGGCATGTGCATCTATAATTTCCTATGCCAGGTTCCTCCAGATTATTTGACGAATGACATGATTCCCCAACGATCTAGGTATTTTTTTTTTTACTTACGGGCAGAGGGAATATCCACATGGCATATCATGTCCATTTTCTTGTTAGCGAAACTGAGCTCGATGGTTATATCCTTGGCTCGGCCATCACTACAGTCTACTTGGAAATCGACTGAATTTGACTTGAACTCGATCAGTTCACTAGCCGACAGCGATTTCACCTTTACAATATATAAAAAGAATAGAGGAACAGAGAAATGAATTAAACTTACAATAAGCATTCGTTGGCTATTTACACGTTATCAAAACTCAATAGATAAAGAAAAGATATGGCGAATGCTGAACTAGTTCGGATTCTAAAAGATTTTTTTTAAGAGTGCGATCCTCCCGACCACCACTTTTGCCTTCGATTACTGCCCGGCCAAAAGAGGGCGCGACCGCCAGGAACCTGGCATTATCGGGGTTCTGTACAAATATTGGATCACGCCATCTTTCGTTCGTGATCGTTTGGGGGATTAACGCTGGAGTACAGATAAGTTATAAAATCCGCTCTGCTTCTGAACTAGTTTTAAACCAAACAATAGAAAGTGTATGCTATACAAGGTGGAAGATTATGGAACTCTATTACAAAACTTATCCCTTTTGAGACGTCCCTAGATGTATTTCGAAAAAAGCTTAATAACTTTTCAGAAAGAATGGAAAATTATTCCAAATAATTGTGAAATTTAAAATTTGAGCGACAATTTATATAACTTGTAACACACCTACATGCTAACAACACCAGAGGATCCCCAACCCCACTCGATACCCAACCCCTGCCGACCTCCTGTCCCCCTCTTATTCTGTTCATATTTTGCTCATGTTTGTATTTATATTCTTATGTATCTCATGTAACCTTTCAATACATCTCTTTACATTGTATATCTCATTGTATTTTTTTTAAAATATTTTGTATGTATTTTTAACTTGTTCTGGACCCCTCAGAAGAACAGCCTTATGGATGAGGAGGGTGTTCCAGCCCATGTGTGGAAAATAAATTAAAAAAACCCCACAATTTTGGATATCGCTTGACATCAGTTTTTTTTTCTTTTTGAGCATGGATACACTTGAATGATATGGTCTTTATAAATGTTATCTTTGCCCTCGGCAGTGTTTCGAAAAATACGAACGACTTGAAGAACGACTGGTATCTATTCATGTGCAACCATTCAGTGCACTTTATCGTTCTTAAAGTATTTCTGAACTTGTTGGAGCACCATCCATTTTGCATTATACAGCCAAAGATGAAGAAATGTGAATTTTGGGGATATTTATCATGACATGTAATTCTTATACACATTTTTAGACCTTAGCATATTTTCTTACGAACTGATTCTTTTGAAAATGTGAATTTGACCGTTAAATCATATTTAGCGCCCTCTCTTGGTTATAGCATTATTTTGCTCGTTATCGAGCATATACAAAGTTTTTTTTCCAAGATTTGACAATAGAATGATATAGAGATATACACAACAATTAAATTCTTAAATTTTCATCCAATTCTGAGCATGGGAAGTTGTCCTTTATCGAGAAAGAAAATATTGAAATAGCGCGTGGTGGAGCACCACGCTATAAAAATTTGCACATTTTATGTTATAGCTTTTCCAAAAACTCGTTCACTTTTTGCACAATCTTTTGTGTATTGTTTATGATACTATAATTCATTTCATATAGATTTGAAGATAAAATCTGGTGATGAAAATATTCGCTTTTACCAAAACTGTACTTGGGCTTTAAGCAGTGTTGAGTGTAGTAACCCGAAATTAGACCCTATTGGGGTCGATCTGGAATAAAATTATTGGAAATGGTTTTTCAATTGATTTGAGTTGGTAAAGGTGTCAACCTTCACCAAAAAAAAATCAGGACAAATCAGGGCTGGGGAAAGTACTTTTTTTCCAAGGTCAAAGGTCAATGACCTTTTACTATATGCTTAAAAAATGGATCTTTGCAATACAACGGCGCAGATTGGCGATTTTGGTGTCAAATTGCATGGATTTGTAAAATGAAGTGAGATAAAATAAAATAAAACCATTTTTTAATGATAAAATTCCTCAAATTTAAAGTCAAAGGTCAATGACCTTTAAGTACATACCGAAAATCATACTTTTGCAATAAAACAAGGCAAAAGTGATTGTCTTGGTGTCACAATGCACACATTTTATTAAGAAAGTGATTTGACATAAAATCTTAACCATTTGAAAGTAAGGCAATATCTCACTATCAAGGTCAACGGTCAGTCAAAGGTCAATGACCTTTAAATACATACCGAAAATCATGTACTTTAGCAATAAAACAAGGGGAAAATGCATCTTCGCAAGACAATGGCGCACAGTGGTGATCTAGGTGTCAATTTGCATGGATTTGTGAAATGAAATGAGAAAGAATAAAATAAAAACAGTTTGTGATGATAAAATGCCACAAATTTAAGGTCAAAGGTCAATGACCTTTAATACCAAAAATAATACTTTTGCAATAAAACAAGGCCAAAGTAATTGTCTTGGTGTCAAAATGTGCACATTTTATTAAGAAATTGAATTGACATAGAATCGTAACCATTTGAAAGTGAGGCAATATCTCACTATCAAGGTCAAAGGTCAGCCAAAGGTCAATGACCTTTATGTACACACCCCAAAATTCATGTTTTCACAATAAAATAGGTATTTTAATGATGTCAGAATTCATGGATTGGTGTAATAAAACAAGATAAGATTAATAAAAGTTAATGTCTTATGTTCAAGGTCAAAGGTCAATGAAACTTTCTTTCATATCTAAAAGTTTTATAATGTCACATCGGTGATCTCGGGATCAAAATGCACAGATTCATGTATAATATTGGGATGACCTAAAATGAAACCATGCAGAAGTGATAGAACACCTCAAATTCGACATTAGACAATGATAAATAATACCAATTATTAACCGTATCAGACATCTGAGCCATGTGATTTTTACACTTTATTGCCCCGTAAAAGACAGAGCGGTCAATAAATTACTTTATTGCCCGCTGTCAAATGTCTATGGGATTTTGCGTGTAAAAACAGCGGGCAATAAATTCACACGCGAAATACGCGGACCGTGATCGCGCGAGCAACCACTTTTAATTTTGCCATTGGTTTACGTGCATAAATTCAGCGCAGTTTTTGTGCATTGAGCTCGCGACGTGCCTTGTGAACAAACATGGATTGATGGAAGCGCCCAGTTTGAAGAAGTTTGCTTGGTTTGATGACAACGAACTCGATGGAATTTTGCAAGATATGAATGCTAAAAATATTAAGAAGGCAACGAAACAAGCAGCCAATATTCTAAAGGAATATATTGCGTAGAAAAATCTTCGGCTTAATCTGGAAACTTCAAAGTAATTTCATCAAGCAAGAAATGCTGGTAAAGTTACCCTTTTATGTCATGGATTTTTTGTTCGCTCTAGATGTCTGATTTGGTTAATAATAACAATATGGACTATCTCTTTCGTGAGACACAACATTTATGGCCCTGAGTAGAGTCGTATTGCCCTCGTCTTCGACTCGGGCAATACAATTCTACTCAGGGCCATAAATGTTGTGTCTCCCTCAAGGCTAGTCCATATTGTATTATTAACAGTTATTCATATCATGTCAATTATTATGGTTACTATTATTATGAGCAGTAGTATCATCATTGTCATTCTAATTTAGCAATACTGTCATCAATATTTTTAAACTTCTCAGTCTAAAAATGAAAGGCGATTTTGTGAAAAATCTATTATATAAAATTGTATGTTTATATCAAATCACAGAATACTTGATTTAACAAGACAAGATCTAGGGTCAATATATTAGTAATTACTAAGAGAATTTACATAGCAAAATCTTATGGGGTTGAACTGAAGTAAGGGTAAATTTCACTATGATTATAGTGTCATTAGGAACTAATTTAGAATATAACTTTATTGTCTACTAGAATGACACCTCATCCATGTGAAGAAACTGTGGAGATTGGCAAAATATTAACAATGAGCCTCCAAGAATATCTATCTATTTCATTCGATTGCAGAGAGAGCTGTGGGATATAGGAGAGCCATTAAAACATGAGCTAATGCCACCAACTCACAAGCACTAAAACAAGCATGAATTTGATGGATTGATAAATGATAAAACCCAAAAAATATATAGTTTCTGGGATGTCCAAGGGTAAAATAGTGATCTGGTCTACAAATGTTTAAGAATTCAACAGTGGTGTTTGACAGCTATGGGAGAAACATATCAATATAAAACCATGGTAATTAATTTGCGCAAAATGCCAGAAAGGTCTCATCAGACTTAAACCGGTTAACGTTATATGGCAGAATATGTCTGTTAAGATAATTAAAAGGCGCAGACCAGCTCAGAAAAAAGTCAACATCCAACTGACTTTCAACACAAATAATTCTTGAGTGAAGCTTAGATATTGCTCATGCAATTTATCAGGCTAAGTTAAAGGTGGGAGTTCCACGAGAGAGGGGCACTCGAGTGAAATGCTTCAACTTCATATTCCTTGTAATCATGGATATTATGCATGAAGGGCAGTTTGAAGAGTAATTCCTGATGCTAAAGAACAGTTCAGCAACAATGATGCGTAATGAGTGAATCCACACATTATACTGGAGCTTGATCATGGATCTCCTTGAAAGAAGAGAATAATCTTAAATACAATGGTCTTGACAGGAAGCAATTAAAGATTAGAACGTACATGACTTTATGTAGACATACCTCCTTATAGCTCCGTTATAAGTTGTCCATGATAAAATATGGAGCTGTATTGTGTAATGTTGGGAGTTTGTTCTATTAAGGCTGTAACAAGAAGGTCAGAAGGTAGACGACACCAGAAATCAAGTAAAGTAGGGTTTCTGATGTACTCAATTATGTTGAGATGGCGAGATCCCGGAACTGGTCGTTACAACATCTTGTAGAAGAAATGATCAAATGACAAGATCTTAGATCCCGTCATGTCTACATCCTTTGGAAGAGATGACCAAATAACAAAAAAATATGGATCTAGTCATCCTTTTGAAAGAATGGCCAGATTATAGGATATTAGATCTAGTCATGTCGACATCCTTTGGAATAGTTGGCCAGATAACAAGTTATTAGACAAAGTCATGTCTACATCCTTTGGAAGAGATGAACAGGTGAAAAGATGTTAGAGTCACATGGTCATCTCTTCCAAAGGATCATGTAGACATGACTTGATCTACTATATTGTCATCTGGTTGTCTCTTTTTCATGATGTAGATATGATTAGATCTGAGATCTTGTCAACAGGTAAAATCTTATAACATGACGAGATAAAAGATATTATCATCTGATCATCTTTTCCATCTGGATGACACTTTCATATGACGCTTTCATACATGACTCTTTCATACATTGCTGATTGAATGTTGTTGGTCATCTGGGATCCCATTTTATATGTCTGTGCCTCATCAGCCTAAAAGTAAACTTCCAAGCCTCGTTGACATGCTTAATTTGCAAGAAGGGACAAGTACATCATGAGGAGAATCAGTCTGAGTACAGAACCCTGTGGCCTGCAGGACATGAATCTTCTTTAAAGATTCTGCTGAAAACAGAGGTACAGGTATTACCTCTAACGTTAAATGGCCATGCTGTCAGGTGTGCTGTTGCAGTATACCATGATTGATCTTGGGAAATACCATCTACCAAACAGGTCCCCTAAAATGCCGAGACCTAGTCCAGAAGAACAACAGTTACTGTTCTTTTCCTATCATCTACCTCAGGAAATCGTCAGATATTTGTTTAAGAACAGTTTAAGAACAGTTTAAGAACAGACTATTGGCCAATAGTTGGAATTTATTATAGCATGTAATCGAGAAGTGTACTTGGCCAATGGCAAGAGTTTGTACTAGTGAAATATTGTTTAAGAGGTTTCAGTAGAGTGATATTCAGTCACGTTTAATCACATTTAATCGCACAATGGTGATTGTTTATTAATGTCGACGTTTTGACCCTTAATGCTATGAATTGTGTTTCGAGAAGCTCAATTCTTGTAAGAATATGACCATATCCACATCATGCTCACCAACCTGCGATATTCTACCTCTGAGATACCATTGGGGCAATGGAGAGGATAAACAAAGCTTTTTAGCCTTTGACCTCAAGAAACAACACATCCCAAGACTACATTCATTCTGACTCTTTTGGTAAATGTTGATGCCTATACCTATTGACAGCCATGAAAACATTTTCTAAAATGTTTCTATAGTCCATTTAGACATCATTATCACCAACCTTTGGAGTTTAATGCCGTATAATCCGTTATTCAGTATGTAAGAAGGTCATTGACCTTTTGACCATCAACTTCATGGTTGAATGCATTTCTAAGAACTTGATTTCATTAAATTTTATCTTCTTGTAAAAATTTGTCCATTTTGATACCCAAATCACCAACCCGCGATATTTGTCTCGCAGATACCATTACACAGTGTGTAAAAGGTCGTTGACCTTTGACCTTGACTTTACCCAGACCCAATTCGTCCTAGCTTTTTGGGGGGGTAAATGTTGACACCCATACCTATTGACAGCCATAAAACAAAATTGTCAAATTTGTCCATAGTCCATTTTTACATCAATATCACCAACGTGTGGAGTTTAATGCCAAATATTCCACTATTCAGTATGTAAAAAGTTCATTGACCTTTTGACTTTCAATTTTAAGGTTGAATGCTCGTCTAAGATTTGTATTCTATTTGATTTCATCTTCCTATAATAATTGGTCCATTTTTACACAAAAATCATCAACCAGCGATATTTTATCTCGGAGATACCATTATACAGTGTGTAAAAAAGGTCATTGACCTTT
>BQKZ01001040.1:0-10637 GCA_036244855.1 Temnopleurus reevesii
ATCAATTACAACTTTTGAACCACTCCCCCTTAGTGCAGGTTCCTGTAATGTCAACTCACATTTCTACTCTTTCAACTTTGACCCCCCAGGGGTCAGTCGCCTCGTCCAGTACCGACTGCATCTGACTGCTGATGCTCTCTCTATCCGTTAGCATCTCGCCCAGCGTCTTCGTCCCAAGAACGTTCCTCAGCGTCGTGGCTGCAAGTAGTCTCGTGCTCCTCTGCGCATTCTCAACGTTCGTAATTGATATGGTAGGATTGTGCACTCTGTAGTATACAACTGCGTCTACCGCGACTGTGACGCTGTCTTTGGACAAAACCTGCAGGTGAAAATTTGTAAAATATAATAATGATAATCATAAAAATAATGATAATAGTTATAATAACACTTAACACATAACAAAATAATGATGCTTTCGTAATCTGTAAGCATCTTGCCTAGGGTCTTTGTCCCAAGAACGTTCCGCAGCGTTGTTGCCGCGAGTAGTCTCGTGCTCCTCTGTGCATTCTCAACATTTGTAATTGATATGGTTGGATTATGCACTGTGTAGTATACCACTGCGTCTACCGCGACTGTGACGCTGTCTTTGGACAAAACCTGTGGGCAAAAATTTGAAAATTATGATATTGATAATAATAATATTGATAATAGTAATAATAACAAATAATAAGAATAACATTGATAAATCAAATTTGCCTAATTAACATCACGTACAGTAAGATTTCCAAAGTCAACAAAATTTTTGGAATAAATCCTCTTCCTTTTTTGTTCTTTTGCTGTCACCCCTCACAAGTTAAAATTTCTCTAATTCAAGGCTCTTTCTTATTTCCAAACAAATTCCACTTGAGGAGAGTCGACTGTATAGTAGTAATTGTAATAATTTTATACAGCACAATAATAAGACATGGCTGCCCAAAGTGCATACTTGTCAAGTGTTATTTAACACCGATCCGGTTTGTGTTTCATAAAGCTGTGCGTAGATCTACGCGCAACTGTAAGGATGACTTTCGATCCTTTCTTCTGTGGGATTCATCGCCAGGAGTTATCACTAAGTGCAAGAAAGGAGCACCAGTTGTTCACACAGTCGTGCATAGATCTACCCACAGCTTTATGAAACAAAACCCAGAAATCTATATGGTTAAACATCATAAAAATGACAGAAAAACCCCAGTGATAAATTACATTATAATGAATTCAATTATGGTGGTTTGTGTGATCACAACTTCTTTACATTTGGCATTAAATAATGAGTTTAAATGCTGTGATCTAGTCTGTGGTTGCACACAGGTATCAAGATGAATTACATTTGATACACTCCAATGTGAACACAGCCTTATTTCCAATCGGCTCACTGGTGAAGCATGCGGCGCTGAATACATGTTTTGCTGACTTGCACGGAGGCATGGTATTAAAATGAATTATGGTACACTCTAATGTGAACAGAGCCTTATTTCCGATTGGCTTTCTAGTGAAGCATGCGGCTGAATACATGTTTTGCTTACTTGCACGGAGGCATGATACTAAAATGACCAGTTTAAGAAACACCAATGTGAACACAGCCTAATTTCCAATCGGCTTTCTAGTGAAGCATGCGGCTGAATACATGTTTTGCTTACTTGCACGGAGGCATGAGATTATTATGAATTTGGAGTCAGTCAACCGCAAACACACATGAACGTGACTTATAGCAAGGGTTTAGAAATGAGCAGGTATCTACTATGTTGGGAGCCACTGAACATTGCACACTCAAGTTCAACAAAATTATGATTATAATTTATTCACATTTTGTTTTCCCAAATTTGTATTATCAAATGTTATTCCGTTTGTTTTGATTGATTCTTTTTTGTTAATTAATATAATTATAATGATAAAAATAAATGTCTTTATATAGCGCTTATCACTTGCTCAAGGAAAGTCCCACACACTTCATAGAAAGAAATAGGATGAATTGATACAGAAATATTCATACTTCGGCCCTTTACGTGGATAAATGGAACAAGTTATCAATAATATGGAAAATGGTAATTTATGGTTTGGTAACATCAAACAGGTACATTGGAAGACATTTCAAAGATGTATGGTCCAACTTATCCAAAGCTGCTACCAAGCACATTTTTAACAAAGAATCTTTGTAGAAAAAGATTTTGCCTATTTTACAATGTTGTGTTGTGATATTTGCTTGTAAATGTTTGCATGGACTTGCAGGATAACAGTGTGCTACGGTACTTAACGTTTCACAGAGTAAATAAACAAATAAACTTAAATGACTTAATACAACATTGTATGTTCAATACAATGAGCAAGACAAAATCCGAAGACATACATATTTTTTAAATAGTTTTTACAAGGATCATATTTTTACCTATGTATTGACAATTCTATTCACATAATATTAAATTTCTGTTTTATGTCATAATGATTAATAACTAATAGTCAATGTGCTTTATAAATGAACATAAATTTTAACTGATAGCTCTTACGAAAAAATGTTGGAGCATAAAACTAAATCAATGAGAGAAGTGGATTGTCATCTAGCATAATAAAATTTCACAAATTGCGGGCCATGAATTATATGTATAACAAACAATGTTATGTATTGGCTTGAAAAACCAAGATTTTCATGAGAGCTAAATGTTTGCAAATGTTGAATGGTTCCAAAGATTTCTTGCTTGGATATTGGGAATTCCAAAAGCTACTAGTTTTTAATAATATTATCACTTTCTCATTCTTACCTCTTGAGGGGGTACATCAAACGAGACTGTTCTCAGGTCCACCTTGACGTAGTTATCGATGCATGGAAGAATAAAGAAGATACCCGGACCCTTGGCCCCGCCAGGTAACAGCCGACCCATCCGGAAGATAACTGCCCTTTCATATTCTTGGACGACCTGAAATAAGAAGTTTAATAACCAAGAGAGTCAAGTATATTTTTACAAAGCAGACAACCTAACGTTGTCCTTTTTTAATCATTTTATGGGATGCTAAAATTAATTCTAATGAGTGTTCTATTCCTAAACTGATGAACACTTACAAATGGAATAAACTTATTGAAAAATATATACTATTACTTTGGTCTTTGTTTTCATTTTGGCTAAGCAAGGAAATCAAGCAACTGGCAATATGTATTATAATTTATTTGTGAATGATATAAAATAATCCTTTGAATCTGTAATCAGAGGTCAAATCAAAGTGAAAACCATAGCCCTGTGATAAAATGTACTCCATGTGTTCAGACATAACTCAGTTAATACCAAAGCATTGAAGCTCAATAAACAAATGATGTCAGAAAACTGACTGAACTGTTCAGACGTCATGAATGACTATTGAAAACTCGTATCAAAATGAAAGTTTGATGAAATGGTTCATGCACAATATGGTTATGTAGCTTTTTGTCATTCACACAGATTTTTGGAATGGTAGTCTCAAGATGTTGGGCACTCCATGTGACAATGCAGTTTATGGCACTTTAATGCTTCCATAGACAATGGCTACCTTAAAGTGTCAGTAGGCGGGTTTACTTATATATTCAAATTTATGAGCGTTTAACTTAGTTACGTGGTACTCCATAGACCGGTTGATAACAATAAGACCACAATACTTGGAATCCAGTTTGCATACATTACTTGTTGCTATGTCGGGCAAGCCTCGGGCAAGCTTTCGGGTTGTCANGCATAAAATTTGCATCTATAAGTAAACCCGTCTATTGATAAAAAAACACATTTTTGCTGTGGTGGTATGTACCGGATTTGGGTTGAGTACACCTAAAGCTACCATATTCAAATAAATTTTTTTTCAAAGATTATGAAAAGTTATGTTTGACTGATATTAGTTTTTTTTTTAAATATAATTGATGCTTTGTTGCAATATTGTTGCAATAGCCTGCTGCAATATTCATGCACTATGCATGAGCAGAAGATATTTGGACAAAGGAAACAACTTCCACTGAATCATTCATAATAGCTAGATGTACGGTTAAGAATTTTTTTCCCTCTGATCCTTTAGAAAAATTACAAACAGGTATTCAATTCAATTCAATTTTTTTTCAATTCAATTCAGGTTTATTAAAATCATAATCATCAAAGTACAAAATAAAAGTCTGAGGACTAATAACATTTTGTTTACAAAATAATCAAATCAAAATCTTACATAGATGCAAATTTTACGCTAAAATTACTGGAAATGAAAAGTAATATGTAAATTAAAAAGAGGACAGTCCTACAATTACCAAGACAAGAGATATAGATAAGAGTAATTGGGAGGAGAAGAATAATAAGTGTTTAGATCTAGGATGAGGAGGAAAGAGAGGATGATGAGAAGTAGGGAAAAGGGAGAAAAGACAGAAAATACGAAGAAAGGAAAAGTAGGAGAAGGAGAAAAGAAAGAAGAATTTGAGGAAAAAGGAAATACCAAATGACATTAGAATTTGAAGCAAGAAATACACATTTAAATGGAACTGGGGTTTGGTTACTAAAAATGAAAAGCGGGAGCAAACTTAAGATTGTGGCTGCAGCAAAAACAGCGCCCTCTATATCACTCCTTTTCGATAAATAAACTTGGAAGCTTCTTTCTTTTGTCCTTTATGTTCATGAAGTTATTGTGAGGGCTTTAAGCTGTTCACTTTGTCCTTTGTCCCTTGTGCTCAAAGTAATGATGCATGAATATTTTGCTTGATTTTTTGGCCTCAATTCTCACAATGTAATGTAGGGCTTACATTATATATTCTAGCATAGAAAAAAACAACATTAAACCAGAAATTGTCTTATTATTCTACAAGTCAGATGTTTGGACAGTTATGATCTCTGACAGTATTACAATCTTGCTGCACTACATGGCTACATGGTTATCACAATATATTCTGATCATGTATGTCCATCCATGCATCGATCGGTTGAACTGAAGCATCATGTAAAGTATAGCAATTGCAGTATATGTTTTCTGTACGAGCAAGACTTCGCAGTATCTTTTCTGCATAAATTAATAATTTGAGGAACCAATATACAAGATGCGTATATCTTTGATAAATATGTGAATGATTGGCTGGTTTTCTTGGTAAACGGCCATTTTTATTTCATTGATCCTTTTGCATAATGGCTGTTCTCTTCTTGACAAGAAAACTTGCCTGATATAGTACCAAATAATACATACAACCAGGGCCCTGTAACATAAAGCTTTGCGATCAATCGCTATTTAATTTTGCGATCAATTGCAAACTTTAGTACATGACTTGCCATAGACTAGCGATTGATATCAATCGCTATCAGATTAGCGATTAATCGCAAACCTTTATGTTACGGGGCCCTGGACAACAACTAAGAGTAGTTTATCTATTATCAACATAAACGCCACCTAAGGACTTTTTTTAATAGGAAACAAATGGACACCAGTTAGAATTGATCATATGACCTACCAAAATCACTTAGAATGCAATATTTTATGTACAAATATGATAAAACTTTGACCCAAAAAGAAATTGCCAGGCCTAGTAAATTCAGGCTTTTGCCTGAGAACTGGCATCCCTGCATGCATAAATTTGGATCACAGTTCAGACTTTATTTCCATTATCAATCATGGATTATACAGTACAATGATGGTATTTACAATGTAAAAAACATGTTCAATAAATTATTTGCATTTTGATGAAATTATAAAAAGGTTGGCTACTAATAAGTTAAAAACTTGTAAAATGTAGAACCCTTGAAAAGGTAGCATAATAGAATACATGTATAATATACGTATCACTACAAAAATTTGACTACTGAACTTTTACATCTCTAATGACATAATGTTGAATGTATGTATGATTACAGATTACTCAAGACTTCATATTTCTTGAGTTTGAGAACATAACCTGGCAAGGGAAAATTGCATTTGTATGTAGTAAGACTGTATTTCACTTATTTTTAATGATTAACAAATTAAAAAGTTATTTAAAATTCCAAATTCTAGGGAAAGTAATACAATCTGAGCATAGTAAAGTATCAAATGCCTCAATTAGGTTAAATAATGCGCTTTAATTTATACTTACTTTGAGACAGAAAAACAATGAAAATGGAAATGTGATTGCGACAACAAGATAAGAGCAGATCATCAGAAAATAGACACAGCATCCCAGAGATTCATCTCCTGAAAGATATAAACAAAACAAAAACAAACATTATAACATAAATCACATTGAATCGAAGGTTTCGGGGGTACAGCAAGTTATATTTATTGAACATGTAAGTGGTCCTGAAAAAGGACCTTTCCACTCCAAACATTTAAATGAAAATGTTCTTTTAGGAGATTTAGTAAAATCAGGATTAAGAAACTTATCTATTGGCTTCTGAGGGATCCAAATACATACAAATGATGATAAAATCAAAGACATTGTCACACATTGCAGTTGCACAATTTAAAAAAAAATCTAAAACCAAGCTGTCTGTCCTATCTAAATCAGATAGATGAAAAATCATATCAACAGAGGATCCAAAAATAAAGAAAGTTATTCATGCACTATCAAGATATCTATGTACATTGAATTAAAGCGTAAGGATGATGCATTAATTCCTGTACAAAGCCTATGGAGGCGATGTTTTAGATTATTGCTTGTTTCAAGCACTAAACGTTGATTTTAAAGCCTAATATTTTCCCAGTTTAGTTTATATGCAACATCAACCTTTCAGATAACCTCTAGGATCTGGCTGGTGAGACTTTCTCAAATGAAAACAATGTTAAACAATGTCTTTAATATCATTATAAAACTAAGTGAACAGGGACAAAACTGAGTTATCTTTAGGCATATATAAACACCAATCCGGGCTCCATAATATAAATGTTTCCAGTTTAATTGCTAATGAAAATGGCCAATCACGATCTTTGCTGCGTATACATTGTTCAATAGCCTGACCAGTAATGTATCAGAATGATTGTTCCAAATTAGCTATTTATTGAAAACCTTAATGTTATGGGATCCCCCCGTAGCTCTTACAGTGCATTAGTGTGTTCAGACACATTATTATGACAATTAATATCATTATCATTATTCAAATTGTTATCACAGAAATGCATTGCATTACATATTAATTCCCCAAGCATATTGAATTAGCAAATGAAGGATATATGTCCCCGTTCCACACAGTGCTAGCCTTGCGGCTTAGTGCTTCTTTTCCTTTCAATAATTGAATAGAAATCCCATCATATATTTCCATGGCTAGCATGTAGAAACTGTCAGCTGTAATTTTTGTAAAAGACAATTATATATATCTCAATTACCTATAATTAGTTAATTTCCACATCACATTTCATTTAAATAATATACCTCTCTTCTCTTGAGACAATTGTGATCTCAGAATGTGCTACTTATGGCAAAATGCACCAAATGGGTTTTCAGTTGGGCTGCACAATATCACAATATATCTGGATATTATGTGACTGAAATAAGCTTTAGTCAATATTTTGATTTTGTATGTATTTGATATGATGTCTCCAAGCCATATTGAAAAAATATCAATATTTCTTTCCTGGGGCATTTCAGATATGATTAATGCCAAAAACTTTCATAAATCATCAAGACAAAAATTCCAATGAGAAGCATAAATACTTTGATGACAATTAAATCTTATCACCACAGCCTCTACGATGAAAATAAAATGTTTTCTCCCCCCAAACAACTAAAAAAGAGAAGAAAAGTGGGCAGAAATTAATCATCATCAATGGTTATTCATGTGAACATTAAGTATCACCATAATGTAGATATCAATGCCAACGATAATTTAATAACGGGAAATGCAATTTCATGCAGTTTTCAGCAAATATACAAATTGGAGTTGGAAATATATATTATATCCGTCATCATTAACCCTTGGTGCACTGATATGATTTACAGTGAATGACAGTAACGATTGTTGTCTGTACATTTGATATTTTGAAAATGTTCCTTCCTCTTAGAATACATTTGTTTAAACACCTAGCTGTTCTGAAGATGTTTTAAGAGCAAAGTCAGTTGAATAACTCTGCTAGTAGAAATATGGCAGCGTTAACTATTATTACAATTATTAAATTCAATTCTACCTTTCCTTAAGCTGATATCAATGAATATTACCTTTCAAAACCTATATCACGCACTTCATATTTGAAACATCTCTTTCTGCATGCTCTACACTTCATGACAAACCTAAAATTCGCAATTATCATTTCCCATTTGCAAGCGAGCAAGCATCGATAGTTCTGTTGACCAATTTCAACAAATGTCTACATGTTTGTCCAATACGAAAGAATTTTTAGCCTATAAAATAAACATCAATAACACCTAAAATTCCGGAATTAATCCAAAACTTTGGCCAGGAAAGCCACCGACGCATGCACTGGAAGTTGACGTTACAAGATTGAAAGGCATATTAGCATAACACATGCATCCAGATTTGGAGAGCAATATGCGATACAGAGAATTTTACAAATGTGCAACATTGACCCATAAATGAACATTAAAAAAAGATTCTGTGCTTATATATCCTATAAAATGTAAATTCATTCAAAAGGGTCACTCTTGGTTTGCTTAGGCTCTTATTATTATTACCCCCATACATCAATTTGGGTATTGGTTTCGTTCCTTGTGCAGAGTATAGAATATTAATTTGATCATCATCGTAAAGCCGTTTTGGATGAATCTAGCCCAAGGGGAAAAACGTGTGGGCCGATGACCGATGGGGTTCAATGCTGGAGGATGTTGCACAGAGGTGTTAAGCAGCGTTCTCACAGTGGCTAGTTGGAATGGTGAGATATGGCGAGTTGCCTCAGGAGACAACTCTTCATTCCTGGCTTCTATGGACTTGGGCTTAACTAGTAATTGTCATGATACAAAAAAATGAATGCTGGAGGAGGATGTTGCACGGAGGTGTTAAAGGCACTGTTAAACATTGTTTTTGTTTAAAAAAATTCTCAACTGCCCGCTTCTAAATGCTACCTAAATGCTTGATAGTGCATGTAAACTACGCTTTGAAAATATTAGACCTCAAAATCAATGTTTAATGATTTAAAAAGTAAAATAAAAAATGTTACCTACATAGGCCCATTGTGCAGTAATAAAGCAACAATGAATGTTCTGTTCAATTGTCATAGATATCTTGCTTGTGCCTGAATAAATTACCTTTTTTGTGTTTTTTAAATCAATCTTAAGGTAATATCATGGGTTGCAGAGCTTCATTTGAGAATTCCTTAATATGTGAAATGGTGAATTATGGCAAATTGCCCAAAAAATTGCAATCTTCATAACTTGCGTAGAGCTAATCATGTAATTGGATTAAGTCGTAATAACTCTGTAAAATTTTCTGTAGACTTGCAAAATGATTTCAAAATTTGGGAACATGTTCAAAATGTTTATGTACCCATACAAACTCATACTGAATTCAGTCAAACATGTAATAATCATTATGAACTATGCTCAAGGTCTCATTACTCTTATATGCTCATAATGGTATTATATCATAACAATAAGCTCTTCATCACTTGTATCACCCTTGCATCACTCAAATAGCAGTAATAATAAACTCCATGTTGCTCTGTTGAATTTTATATAGTTAGAACCTTGCACAGTTTACACACATCTTGCCTCTCTAACTCGCCAAAGATATAGACCAATAATTATCACAACAAAAAAAAAATGTAAAATGAGCTGAAGTATGCACAAATTGCTTGATGTGGAATAAGGTGGCTTTAAATGTAACATGGAGATAATACCTTTGTGGATTTAGGCAGAGTTTAAGTAAACGTTACAAACGTAGGCAGACTAGCGGTCACTTTCTTTAGAATCACGTACATCCCCTTCGCCTGAGTCTCGGCATGAGGAATAAAACGATCCCCTGAAAAAGTTAAATCCCATCGATTTTGTGTGTGATTTAGTGTGCTGGCAGAACCAACCGATGAATGGTGTCATATTTTATTTTGGGCAAGTAGGCCATTTCTGGGTTGTTTTTACTGCAACAAACTGAAAAAAATTATATCATTATTTATATCATGATAATTTCACTATAGCTAACAAAATAACTCAAAATCTAAAGCATTACCTCTGCCTAAATTGATCCCTATGTTAACCATTTTATTCAACCCCATACACTTAATAAATGAGTCATCTAGTTTCAGTAGTAAAAGGGTTAAATATACCCACAAGGGTAAGGCACTGACTGTTGTACTTCCACAATCCTAAACACCCATCAGTCATAATTTCAACTGACAAATTGAGAGAAATAGTACAATCTGATATGGACACCAATCGATAGAAGAGAAGGATGCTATAGCACTGTGGTGTGGAATATGGGATGTGTTACAGTGTCAATGCACTTCAAGTGTCTTGTATCATTAAACTGGGGTATGCTGATAGGTGGGGGTATAGGGCATCCATAACTCCTCACCTAGCTAGGTGAATGGTGTAGGATTGGGAGAGTAGAGATGAGTAGAGAGGGTAAGATAGGGGAAAGGATGGAGAGAGAGGGAAAAGGGTGGAAAGAGAGGGAAAAGGGTGGAGAGAGAGGGAAAAGGGTAGAGAGAGGGGAAAGGGTAGCTAAAGGAGAAAGGATGGAGAGAGAGAGAGGGGAAAGGAGAGAGGGAGGAAGGGAGAGGGAGGGAGGAAGGGAGAGGGAGGGAGGAAGGGAGAGGGGGGAGGG